>SOMO01000085.1:325941-336280 GCA_028128575.1 Paedocypris carbunculus
AAAGAAAATAAGAGTAGCACGGCTATTTTTAAAATGTATGGAGTAGAAAGTACAGATTTTTGCAATGAAATTTAAAGAGTAGAAGTAAAAATAAGGCAAAAATTACTCAATATAAACAAGTCAAAAATGTAACTAAGTAACAAAGTACTTTTTCTTTGGATACATTACTGAAGCATCATCTCATTGAAGCTGAAATTGGCAGGAGCTAAAACAACAGTAAAGCAATTGGCGCTTGTTATAATGTATCAGTGGACCATCATCATTACAATACTGCGTGTCTTTCTTTGTCTCCCGACATGATTTGCTTTCATTCGCTCGCTCGCTCCCTTTTGCACGGCAATAAAAAGGCTGCAGTGTTTCCCAAAGGGCTTGGGCGTCTTAATAAGATACGGCCAAGGCCAGTGTTTCTCTGATGGTGTCATCTCCATAATTAGATTTCTCATTATTTGTGTGCCAATAGGACTGGATCTAGCGATGCTTTCAGATCAAACGCACCAACCAAACACTGAGATCACATTTAGATAATGTGATCTGCTAAAGAAAGTGTTCACAACAACTCTGTGAATGATTCTTTGTTTTCATCAAGAGAATTGAATCGGTTTCATCCTGTTCGTGTGCCGCTATCAGATGTTGTTTCCGCTGAACATCTGGTCAAAGACATTCCAGTGAATGTGGCCAGTTTTGGAGAGAATATAATAGTTAAGAAACAACTTAAAAAGAAAAACAGAAAATTGATAATTATATAAAATGTAATGAATCACATAAAAATAATTAAACAAAGTGAAGGCCTTTTCTCATCCGGCCACTGCACGACACAAATGCCAATATATATAAAAAATAAATTGTATAATCAAGTATATTTCCTAAATATATTAATAATGCAAAACAAATACACACAAAAATTCTGCACATGTAAGGTGTAAAGTGTATAGGTTTTTATAAATTTTGACATACATATTATAATTGGAAGGTCACGATTTCCATATTTTTCTTTTGTTCTGTTATTCATTCATTCAACAGTTGCCTTCCAGAAAAAGCTTTTATTTCACTGGCCAAAAACTGACCTGCATGTACAACCCTAATCAGAGGTCACGAACCTTTGGCTCACGGGCCATTCATGGCTCCTTTGATGATTGCATCTGGCTGGCAAATGAATATTAGCTGAAAATTCTCAAGACGATAAGTAATGAATTATTCAAGTATAACAAGTAATGACGTTTCCTCTGAAACTCATTTTTGGCTGATTAGGCACTAAACCTCTTTAAGTCACTGAACACCTTTTTTTTCCACTTCACATTGCGGCTTTATATATTGTCTGCTGTATATATAATGTGTAATCTCATAGGGCTTGTTCTATAGATATTTGATTCTGCTCTCTCTTTGTACTACAATGACAATACAGTTTCTAATGTCTTATGAAACCCTGACAAAGACAACAACAAAACCCCCATATTTCAAGGCTACACAAAAAAAAAAAATAAAACACATTTTGCCATTCACATAAACCAGATTAAGATTTGTACAGACACCAATTTTTGTTTGAGGTAATGTCACAGAGCCTAATCAATTGGTTTAAATCAAAGCTACATTTACTGAGATGCTTGTTGACCTTGAAAGTGTGAAAATGAGATGTGTTGTTGGTGTGGTTTGGTGCCATCAAACGATCCTTAGGTTCAGAAATCCAATGTTACAATAATTAAACATTGATCAGATTTAATACAGATTCTGTTTCATTTATATGGTATAAAACATTTATTGTATTGGCCTTTTATATTTGTTTGATGATTTATTTTTGCTTTTGATTTATTTTATTTTATTTTGCAGAGAAAATACAGATTCTGTAACTCTAATTGTGTTTAAAAGGTAGGACATAACAGTTTGATTTGTTTTATTTGATCAAATCTTTTATATATTCTTTAAAAATTCAGTTAAAATCTCACTCAAGATTGCCATGTATGTAAACAGAATGTAAAAGGAAAAATGCTTTAAAAACAGAATAAAAATGCATTGGGAAAATCTGCTTCTGTCATTGCCATGGTAATATATAATTGGGTATCAGAATTACTGACCATTAAGTAATTTATCTCCATTATCTCTATGTGACCTTAAAAACGTGTTCACAAAAACTCATACAAGACATTATTATTTTAAATAGGATGGCACAGTCAATAGCATTATCACCGAGTTTGAGAAAAGATTTGGGTTTGAGGTCGGTCTTTGTCTTCTGTGTGGAATTGGTTTGTGTTAAAGTGTGGTATAGCATTTTGGGTTTAAAAATTTTCCTAACCAAAAATATGCTTTCTGAACCGAAGGTGAACTGAAGGCGTCACAGATTTCGCGTAGATGTGAGTTTGTATAATGAATAGAAGTCAGGATGGGAATTGTTGCAATCATATTCATCTCTAGACTAAAAGTCGTCATTTCATTGAGCCAATCAGACAACCAGAAAACCAAGAACCAGTGACACAATAACAAGGAAAATATGACAAACAATGCTCAACGTATTCTATTGCACAGATAAAACCAAAAGTGCTTTGATTGTGGGTCATGTGACTGCATGGTGGCTTGTTCTGCAACCCCCACGTGCCCTCCGACACCACAGCTTAAGGAAGCTCAGGGTGTTCACTACACTGTGTGTGTGTGTGTGTGTGTGTGTGTGTGTGTAACTTCACTAAATGGCTAAATGCAGAGCACAATTTTGATACCAAATTCCCCATTGAGCATATCTAGTAGTCGATCTCACTCACTTAATCATAGTGACAATCTCACTCACTTTCTGTCACTTTCACTAGATTCCACAACTCTTTTCCAGGACCATACGATCACCAGGGCTTTGGCAAGCCAGGGCTTTTGGTGATGACAGGTCTCCACCCGATGGTGATGATGGTGGTGGCAGTAGAGACAGCTCTCTGTGAAAGAGCAGAGGAGAAGTCAGCTACCTATCCCAGAAGCCCGAAAAATGAGAAATGCCAACTACAGTAGGGAAAAGTGAATTGAAACATTTGAATAATTCAATAATTGAATAAAACCCTGCAGGGCATGAACGCCATTGCAGTAAAAAATGCAGTTAAACGATTAATATCGTCAAAAAACCAAAACACTTCTTAGGTAAAGCATCGCTGGTCCAGCCAACAGTTTGAAAACCACTGGGAAAATAGTGCGATTGGAAGAACATCTGCCTGTCTTATAGGACTGGGACTGTAGAGAAACCTGAAAAGGAAAAAACACCCTTTCAAATTTAATACAACAAGATTTACGAATCGATGCACTCACAGTGCAGGAAACAATAAAAGCAGCTTTGATTGGTTAATGATTAAATCAATCATTAGAAAGTGAAAATGAAAGTGAGTGAATCTGTCAATATGGCCACTAGGGCCGTATCGAAATTTACCAACCAGTTGTTGGGAACCAGGGAAGTTACACACCCAAGGTGAAATGAACAAGCACAAAGCCGGAGCAGTGGGCAGCCTTAAGCCGTGGTTCTGTTTCTTGCCCAAGAACACACTGCCACATAGTTCTGATAGGGTTCTAGCCCAGCCACTCGGACCTCTAATCACAATGACAAAAATAAGTGTTATGCAATAGTCAAACCCAGCAGATCTTCTTTCGGATGAGGACGGCTGGCATTTTGTTATTAGTTTTGCTCTAAAATGTTAGAAATAAATGAAGCGTGGATGAAGCTATTAACACAAAACAATCTCGTTTTAATTCCAATTTGTTGAATGCCTTTTTTACCTCTTGGTCAGCAAGGATTCAATCTTGAGGGTGAAGTGAGTTTAATTGAACAGCATAATGGCTATTCCGAAGTCATTCCTCTATGCAGAAATGAAAATCTCTTTTTATATACGTATACTCATATGAAAAAATAAAACATCAAACCGTGTTGAAGTCGTGCCTGTGCCAGAAGTTATGTCCATAATTCACTTTGATATTTTCATTTAATCATTAGAGAGTTTTCAATGTCTTTACAAAGTGGAATCAAGTCTCATATGTTCTTTTTTCATCGTCTATGGTACACACTCAAGGAGAAATCACTAGGAAAAACCATCACAGCAACATGACTCAAAAAACCCCTTGAAATACTGAAAGTGCAGTATCAATCAATATTCATGTTATGCAAATATTTCACTCACAATTGTGTGAGTTTAAATAAATCTAGGAACTGCATTTCAAGCTATTCAAAAAATAATACGAATGCATGGATTCATATCCCTGCAAAAAAGATGATCTTGACTGAATAACATGTTAATATCACTTAATGTCCGCTTAATATACATTTCAATTCAAGTTTAAAAAGATAAGCAATACTACAGAGACTTACATAAAATCCTAAACAAAACAATTTAAAAGCGGTTTCTAAAATCGGAAGAATAATCATCTGCTTGTTCTCCGTTGAAACAGCAGGTGGCAGTGTAACGCTGCCTCACTCAAACAGTCTCTCCCTGACTGTCTCTCCCTCCTGTGTTGTGTTTGCTTAGGGAGGTGGGACACTAGAGATTCATTAAATGTAACTACTACCTGGGCTTAGTACACAGGGCTCAATTGAAGTGGCACTAATATGGGGATTACATCAACAAATCCACCTCAGCTCCTCCACGGTCGCACATGTGGCAAGGACGCAGCTCACGGCGGACAACGTCTTCAGCCGCACTCATCCGCCTTAATCAGAAACACCTTCAATCCGGAGCTTTTCTCTCCAGCATTCCTGCTCCACGTTCCTTGAGTCGCTTGAGTCACAACCTTTCAATTGAAACAGCCTGACTGAAATTTCTTTTGTGAATTCTGATTTTTAGTACCCCTGAGAAAGAGGCAAAGCTTTTGTTAAACAGTTATCTTAAAATGATAATATTTTATAAAATACTATTTTCTGGATTACAAGACACACCATTAATACAAAGAATTTTTTTCCATATAGGTTATATAATTCTTTCCAGATTATTAGAAGCAGAGTAATTTTATAAACAATTTTAAGGATTTAATGTTCAACTTGAAGGCATAAACTAAGGTCATACATTGAGTTTTAAATAATAATGATGAAACATTTTGTGTCAATTGCGTTTTTGGCAGTGTGGTACACATAGCGTTATCTAGATGCCCGTAAAGAAGAAATGGCCAATGGAAACACCAATAAAATGCAGCCCAAACCATCACTGATCCACTCACAGTTTCACTCCTTGAATGCAACATTCCGATGTTCACACTCCCATATGTGAAGGTGGACTCCTCAAATTGTTCATTTCACAGAGGTGTAAAGAGTACCAGAAAGCCATACCTGAGTAAAAATATGAATACGTTACTGTCTAATGACTTTATTACAAGTTAAAATTCCAAGAAATTTTGAGTACAAGTTCCTAAAAGCATCCAATTTTAAAGTATTTTAGTCGTACTAAATGTATGTCAAATGTCAAAAACGAGAAACTCTTTATTTATGAGGTTTTATTTCCTAATGTAGAAATGAAATGTAACACCTCTAAATGTTTCAAAATGGCAGAACAAAATAGATAATAGAACAAAAAGTGAGTCTCAGTCAAACTCAAATATGCAAACAAAGTGTAACAGCTAATTCACGTGATTAAGATCATAAAAAGCATCCTGTACCTTCAGCATCCTGCAGATGGCGATACCGATAATCACAAATAACAAGTAATGGTAAGTGTCTATTCAAATGTAGTGGAATAAAAGAGTACATAAATTATAACAAACTCAGTACAAGTACAAAGTAGCCAAAATACTCAAGTAAAGTAACAAAGTCCATTTACTCAAGTACTTTATACCATGGACGTGTCCCCATAGTCCTCTGCCCGGGAGTGACACTGCTGGAACTGTTGAATCTGCTGTTGGGTATGGTCATGAGTGACCAAAGGTTCGGCTATGACAGTTCGCATAATTACACTGTGGTGCTCCAGACAACACTTTTGATGGAAGAATGAGCGATTTTTTTTTTTTTTTTTTTTTTTGAGACTAGCTTGAGCTAGCTGCCATTACCCTGGTAGCTTTGATGGCACACCAACATTTATCCTCTTTTGAACTCAAATATGTCACCCATGATGTTTGGTGCATTGCAATACTCCAAGCAAAACTGCACTATTAATTAAAATGCTTTCTCTGACTTTCATTTTGGAAATACAAACAAATCATGAAAGGGGAAAGAGCATATTAATTCATTTTTAAACACAACAAACATAAACTTCAGACTATTAAAGCCAACTAGTTCTTGGTTTCTGCAGCATTCAACTGCACAGAAACAACAAGAAAGGCTGTTTCTTTCTCTTCATGATGATCAGGGTGTTTCATGCAGGATTTCATTATAAACAGAGTCTCTTATTCAATGAATTTAGCAGTCAAGCAATACACAAAAATATTACCATATTTCCTCTAAAAAATAGCACAAAAGGCAAAACTAAAAACTACACATCAACTCAACCATCTGCACCAACTGCAAGTTCCTGCCATGAAAGAACTTTTATTCTCAAAAGTACGGAGTCTGTTTATGTGCGATTCCAACAAAATTTTCAAAACCAAGCGCCCATGATCAATAAGGCTGATGCATTAAAATTAAATGACGGATTGTTAACAGTTTCGATGAAAGAGAATACTGGTTCGCAACGTGGAATTCAGCAAATAATGGTATTTAAATTATTGATAGAATGAAGGATGTTGCTTAAAGGCGTGTGAACTCTTCAAGGATTCAATTAATCCTTTAGCTGACTTCAGCTTAAACTCTGCCCAATGATCCAGAAACCAAACGTAAGAGAAGCGCAAACCATCAGACAACAGCCCCGCTCAGAAGAAACATCAGACTGTGCTAGACTTCAGCAGACAATCTGTAGGTCCGCAATACTTGGGCTGCAGGAATATATTGCTTCCTTCAGACTTGTTTTCACCTTCACGTGAGCGTTTTCCAGGGAGTTTTGGGGAAAATAATTCCTCTGTGCTGTGACTTTGACGCTTCATTAATTTTCATTAATTGATAACCAAGAATATTTCGCTGTTCTCTCAGCCAACAGAAAATGCAAATTACAAACACCCATATGCCTTGGGCATAAAGACGAGTCTTATAAAGAACATCCATTGCGGAGACTCTAATCAAACATTCCTGTCATTCCTGTCACAAGGCTGTAAATTAGATGAAAAAAATCTGACTTTAAACGAATCAAAGGGTATTTAATATCATCCCCTTACCCATCCAACCATTTATCCATTACTCAACCCATTCATTTATGTCTTTCAATTTAATAATTCTAACTATACAACTATCCATCAATTTAGCTTTCAATCAATTAATTAATTAATTTATTTATCCATTCAGAGTTATCGTTCGATTGAATCAAACATCCATCCATCGTCAAATTAGCAATTGTCCATCTATCAGTTTAACCAATTCGTTTTTCCATATATTTCACCATTCATAATCCATCCATCCATCCATCTATCCAACCAAAATAAGTTCAGATTTTATGATCTACAACAGACTAGAGGGGAAAAAAGGAAAAGAAACAATCAGAATAATGATAGTGATAATGATAACAATGAAAGGAAAGCAAAGTCTTTATTGGAGAGGCTGATTAAAAAAAAGGCTAACAGACAAAGCCTTATACAATATTACATTAGTTATATCAGTGTTTGAGTAGGAAGACTGATTATACTTTTCAAGATTTGGTTTGAATAAAGTACTAAATAATTTAAATATACTGTATCTGCTTATTAAACTCTTACTTCTGCAAAGTTTATATTTAAACGAAACAAATAATTGTAATGGAGTGCATAGCTGCCTTGCTTTTTAATGTGATGGCTCACCACAGGGTTTTTCACCAAACATATGGGAGTATTACAAATTTAGAAAAAAAATTCTGGTTCTTCATGCAAATTTGATCATCGTGACAGCAGGCCATTCTTTAAGAAGACACCTCATGTAAAGTGAGATCTACAGGCTGAAAGTGACAAATGACCTGCCGACTTTTGCAAAAGACTTCTCTGTAACATCCAGCATCTGGGTAAAACTCCAGTGTTTTTCCATGTTTAGTGTGATGCTCAAACTTCTGAAGCAACTCCTCCAAAACGTTCTATTCAGTCTGAGAATCACAACAGCTGGAACCTGCTAGACGAGAATGAGCATTATACTACATGTTTACTCATTTGAGCTTCTGAAGCACAAATGTTGCCAAAGCAATGCCATCAAGCCTTCAACGTTATGGTTTAAGGCTGCCCACTGCTCCGGGTGTGTGTGTGTGAACACAATTCCAATACGGTTCCTAGTGGCCATATTGACAAACTGGCTTTACAGCAGTGCAAATTCTGCCATTATCATTTGATTTTCTGTATAAATCATTGGATTTTCAATGTAGAACGTGTGTAACTACTGTGTTTTTAAAAGCATCCTGGTTTATTGTAGATTTACATTCAGCAGTGTTTGCAAACAGGATTTTTGGCTGCCGCTAAACTGGCTTGGATGGTTGTTGTTTCCAAAGCACTCAGTCAAGTGTTAAAGAAGAAGTGTAGGAGGATAGTTTATGTATTACATGCGTTAGAAAAAGTCATTTTGAAGAAGATTTTCACATTTTGTAGAATTTTCTTTCGTGGGCTGGGAGGTATTTTTTTTTTTTTAAATTTATCTTTGTATTTCTGCATGACATTATTATTATTTTACAACAAGCCAGAAGAACTACAACGATGCAGAGGAAAATGTATATATCTAACTGAGTGATTAAACATGTTTGAAAAAAGACAAACATCAATGTTGTTGAAGACTTATCATGTGATCTAGTTTGACATAGTATGGCAAACCACTCAGCCACTCAGTCGGTTTTACCAGCACGCGAGTATTGACTTGTTCCGCTTAAGCAATTACTTGTGAACAGGAAATGTTGGATGCAGGCATTAGTTTGGCTAAAATTAGACTACTTTATTAAGAGGAAAAAAACTACATTGGCAATTGGTCCTTTGAAAATGGTTAAGTAGCATATCGCTTGGTTTGGACAAATGAAACTCACCAGAACCCAATGTCCATGGCTTTTAGCCAAGCTCTTAACCCGTTGAGGGTCATTTTGACATATATAAAGAATAAAATGGTCAGTCAGTGGTAGACATGAAGGAAATGGAAGAATTCTGTCTTTGTCAGGGTGTTCTTACTTACGATCACTTATTGCTTTCATATGCTGCCTTTTGTTGGAATTTTCAATGCAGACATTGTTTTAGGGAAATGGTTTTGGACTATTTGGTCTGGGATTAAATCTGTTGAATAAAAAGATCCCCAACAAACGGCAAAAAGAAAAAGGCATATTTCAAAGTGATTATCACTTGTGTTCAGCTGCGAAAGGGTAATTGCGATCATGATTGGGCGGCTCTGCGGTGTCCTCGTTTTCAGTTAACCTATGACCCAACAAAATTTCCCACACGTTACCGCCCGCCTCTTCAAAAGATAATGTATTTGGATTTGCGACAAGGTGATAACGAAATTACCTGACATTTTCAGATTTATTGCCGTACTTTCTTATTATCGGCAAAGGAATATAGACAAACGCTGTGCCATAAATCATTTTGAGAGAGAAATGCTAGACCTTCTGTTTTTTTTCTTCTTTTGCTTTTTTTTGTCTAAGGCTGTACCTGCTCGATTGGGAAATAAATTGCAGCCTCATTTCAGACGGATGGAAATAAAGAGGTGGCAGTTCGGGCCACGCAATGCGTGTCTGTCTGCGCTCACACATCGATGGAGAAATGTTCCCAAGCGCATCTGCAGCTTTTTTGGCTCAATACTGATTAACGCTCATTGGCTCTGACGGCTCCTGCTCGGGCTCCTGGAGTTTGTAATATTTGTTCTTTGTAGTGAGGACGCACTTCAGCAGTTTTCCCTGTTTGCTTTGTTTTCTCAGAGAGATTCCAGCCCCCACCAGGCTGTTTTCCATCCGCTCTTCCATCAGAAATGGTCCTCATGGCACAACGGAGTTCGAGTGCAGCGGAACAGATGAAGGCCTCAATGCGAAATTGAAGAAGAAAATCTTCAGAGGTTAAACTGGCCGCATGCAATATTCAGTCTTTATGTATAAATGCATAAATGGATGTTGACTGCATATCGAAGTGACCTTTGCAATGTCTACAAACTACCTTGGAGAGGACATGCCTGTAAATATTTATGGTTTGTTAGACCACGGAAGGTCAAGACATGGAGCTGTGCCTCATCTTGTAGACAAAAATCTGAGCGTCCCTCGACCACCACGCAAGAGTAGGATCTGAAAAATACTGTGTATTTATTTAGCTGCAAAAAAGATGAATATTTAGACATTACAATCTGAGCATAGTTTGCATTAAAGGACCATGGACTGCTTTAAGCTTCACCATCCAA
>SOMO01000085.1:340826-372036 GCA_028128575.1 Paedocypris carbunculus
TTTCCTCAGTCTGGTCTAAACCCTTCTAGAATTCACTTCCCATGTCTTAGAATCTTAGTCAAAACCCAAAATAAAACCACGTCTGCTGAGAGAACAGACTCATTTGGATGAAGTTGCACTCCAAAACTTGCTGCTCCCACAAAACCTGCTCTTATACTAAATTAATCATTTGAATACAATTTTAGGACGGAACCTACTTTATATAGCATGTCTAAAAGCATAGCTACATGGGCACTGCACATACGAGCTGTGTCTTTATTTAAATCTACTAATCTCTCCTCCCGGAAAACATAAATCACATTAGTCAGAACACAGTCCTTAGAGATTCAGCAGTAATAATATTTGATTTTGATCTATTAAATATAATTCCTCCCTCCCATTTGTTGACTGAGCATGATTCATGTTTGATTTCATTTGTCTGTCTGTCTGTCTCTTTTTATTTGCTTAATTTTCAGTCTGAAATGTCTTTAGGCATTACCTCAGTCCATCTTACATCAGAAGGAGCCTCTGAATCTAAATATTTGTTTATTTCCTGTATTTCTCTTCCGTTTTTCTTTACTTTTCCTTTAGCTGCTGTCTCTTCTTCCATCCATCACTCTTTGAGTTTTTTTCTCTCCCAATGATGGAATTTTCACAGCAGCATTATCGTCCTTAACAGAGTTATCTGCAATCATCTCAGGGAGTAATAAAATAAGTTTTGTTGAATTGGTAACTAGTGTGTAGCTGGGGATCTGATTTAGAGCTCTTCTCTAAAAGGACACATCCAAGAAATGGCGCCATCTCCGTTATGACTTGAATATTAAATTACGTCAATTTAAATGGAGACATTATATAGGGACATGACATGATGAATTAGATGTCTTGGAGAGCATTTCTATGACACATCCAAGCTTGTTGAGACATACTCTTTGTCCTTAGGACTTGTTTATGCACGTACGCATCCACTTCCTGTTGTGTTTTGTGTTTCAGCAAGAGCACTTTTCTACTACTTTGTGGTCAGCATGGTATTCACATTCACAATGAGCTTGTGAGGGTTTTGTTGGCAAGAACACTTCAATGATTTTACAGCCATTGCCATGCATGACCATGAAGATTTCTTTTTTTCTAGAAACATTCTTAAGATTTCAAAATGCATCCTTTTATGGAATATGTTTTTCAAAGTTTTCTAAAAGTATTAAGACTTTTAAATGGATTTATTCAGTTAAATTCACTCAAGATTCATCGACTTCATTGACATAATAGCAATAATAATACAAGCGATAAAGTTTCTTATTAAACAGACACATACACACATACAGTATTCACAGCGTATATCCTATTCATTACAATATTCTGTATATATAAATAAGAGGTGGGCATATATTAATACTTTGAATCTAGATTAATCTCATTGTAATCTTAAAATAAATCATTATTGATCTAAAATGGCATCTGTGAACCATCGGTATAGTGGTAGCAGACGCAGCGCATGATTAAAGAACAGCAATACATCTACGTTTCAAACACTAACGTTCATAATGGCATTTTAAAAGTGACACAGTATGTCTGAAGGATGGAATAGTGGGTAGAACTGTTTGAGACTCGAGGTGCAAGTTTTAGGCCAAACTGATTGTTGTGTGTGAAGTTCACATGTTCGCATTTCCTTGAACTTTCACTTTAGTTTGCATTTAATTGGCATTTCATGTCTCCGGTTTCTCCCCACAAAAATTTGTTTCAAATGCATTGGATACAAATACTGTACAATACAGGCATTTAAATAATGTATCCAGTTAAAAGCTGTAATCCTTAGTAGTGGTCATAGTACAATAAAACTTAAAACCTTTAGTGTAGTTAACAATGGTGTAAGTGTTACTGTTCTGAGTGATGTAGCTATGCCCCAGTTGAGTCAATGTGAGAAGACGGTAGAGCTGGAATTAAAGGTGAGTAGGAATGCCCAGGAGCGCTGAAGTGAAGAAGCTGTTGAGTTGAAGCAACTTGGAGCACCAGAGGGACAGTTTGAAGTGTATTGGACAACTGACGAAGGTGATGACAGCATGGCGAGGAAGACTAACAGCCCTGCACTGCTGAAGAGTGAAGGAGAAAGCTGAGAAGATTTTGGCTCCACAACAGTCAAAGTCAAAATTTGACCTTGTTGAGTTGAGTTGGTTTAGTACTCACTTCAATGTGCATTCTGGCCCGATTAAAACTTTCGATTAAAAACTTACGTTTTTGTAACACTCAGTGTTTGGAATGCTCTATAGATACCAGAACACTATAGTCAAACAAAGAGTCATTAAAGTCTAAGAGGCTTTGGGGCTTCTCCTGAATTTCCTGAAGTCGACAAGACATTAGAATTGAGGCAGTTGTTCTCATGAGGCACAGATCAATATGGTTGTCCCTTAGTATCATCCCTGATCAGATTCCATTTATGCGGGGGAATCTGTCTTGTTACGCCAGTGGGCAGCAGAGATGACACTGGGTTTTTAATAACCAAGCGACAATATCTCCAGACTGTAAGAAACAACATAGAAACAAAGAAATAAAAATTGCATATCACAACTATCAAACACCTCTTCAAATCCATAATTAAAATGGAAAAAAATGTATTATTATTGAAACCCATCATCTTGACATTAACTAATTTAACACCAACCTTTCAATAAAATAAGAAATATAAATAGAATGCCTTGATAAATACACAAAATGGCGAGTAACTTAGTATTATCTGGGATTTATGTGTGCAAATACTGTTAATTATGCAATATACTGTGTAATGATATAATTTGTATCAAAGTATTTGCTATTTTGTACTGTTATATTTATAGTTATGTATATTATTTAGCTTAGTACAGTAATACTGTCTATGACAGAAATAGGCAAACTAAGGCCCTGGGGCCACATGCGGCACCCTAAACGTTTTAATCCACCCGGCCAGCTGAGCTTGTAAAAATGTAATTCAAGTCAGATATCTTTTTCCAAAGTCAGATATTTTGTTGTGAATTTTCTTGGAATTAAAGCTCATATTTCCTCCATATCCCAACATGTGTGTTTTCTCTCCAGTAACATGAGGTTGCCAAAGCACTCCATTGTTCTGCTCCCGCTCCTGGATTGATCAAATGTTAGAACTCATTGTGGCCCGCAATTCAAAAATTTTGCCCACCCCTGGTCTATGGCAACACGTGTGTTTTGAATTTTCAATTCAAACACAATTTATACATATATGTTGATTTGGTCATTGATTGGTTCGCTGCTAAATTCTATAGATACATTAAAATTCCCGAAACAAATCCTATTACATAAACCTATAACCGGAACACAATTTCGGTTAATTGGAAGAGAAAAAATGTATTCATCACCACGCATACAAAATACAAGATTACAGAAATAGAACTGTATGTCTGTTATACAGTCAGGTCCATAAATATTGGGACATCGACCCAATTCTTACACTTTTGGTTCTATACACCACCACAATGGACGTAAAATGAAACGAACAAGATGTGCTTTAACTGTAGACTCTCAGCTTTAATTTGAGGGTATTTACATCCAAATCAGGTGAACGGTATAGGAATTACAACAGTTTGTATACGAGCCTCCCACTTGTTAAGGGACCAAAAGTAATGGGACAGCATAATAATCTTACATCAAACTTTGAACTTTTTAATATTTGGTTGCAAATCCTTTGCAGTGAATTACAGCCTGAAGTCTGGAAGGCATAGACATCACCAGACCCTGGGTTTCATCCCTGATGATGCTCTGCCAGGCCTCTACTGCAGCTTTCTTCAGTTCCTGCTTGTTCTTAGGGCATTTTCCCTTCAGTTTTGTCTTCAGCAAGTGAAATGCATGCTCAATCGGATTCAGGTCAGGTGATTGACTTGGTCATTGCATAACATTCCACTCCTTTCGCTTAAAAAACTCTTTGGTTGCTTTTGCAGTATGCTTTGGGTCATTGTCCATCTGCACTGAGAAGCACCGTCCAATGAGTTTTGAAGCATTTGGCTGAATNACACTGCACAGCTGTTAGAATTGTGTTATATAGAGATCCAAGAGGAACATTTGACATGGATTCATCTGCAACCCTAAAGCGCAAAATAAAGATATTTGAGGATGCAAGATCCGGCAGACAGCTCTGAGCATGCTGAGCTGGTCCGTCACCGCACAGTAAGACCACCGCAATAAAACGCTCTCACGTGCCATGTAGCATAGGAGTGCTTTTCTCACACATTGACTGCCGGCAGTCCATCAAACGACACTTCTCTTGAAAGATGCCGAGGAGTAGCTATGGTAACAGCGGAACAAAATATGGAGGGAAGGAATTTGAGAAGGTAAAAGGATGTATTCATTAGGTGGGAGGCAAGCTAGTCGGCATCACATCTAATGTGGTGTGCTGCAAGGAAGAGGTCTGTTTAGCATAAATACTCCATTGTAGCCAGAGGTGGTGCAGTCAGAGTGCAACGCAGATGTCATCCGTCAGCACTGGGAATCTGGGAGAATGAAGATAGGTGGCGTATGCTAAAGAGCGTGTGAATGTGTGCTGAAAATGCTGGCTAGAAGTTAATTAACTCCGCAATGAAGTTCCAAAACTCAAAGTCTGGCATATACACTACGAAAACCAATGAATTGGTCTAATGATTTGCATACAGCGACCTTTACCCTAAACATACGTGCACATAATATATTTAGAATTATGTATAATATATGTATAAAAAGGATATAATGAGGGTATAAAAAGTGCACATGTAATCATGAAATTCATAATGTACATTGAAACGCATCTATATCTTCAGTTCAACCCTTTGACCAACCCTTGGTTGACTTTAAATAAAACTTTAAATAAAAGTTTAAATAAATATTTTGCAGAAGATGGACTTGAAGTCTCCATATATCCGACTTCTTTAAGCTATGGTTAAGCAGTGGTGTAAAGTACTTGTGTAAATGGACTTTGTTAGTTTACTTCAGGGGTCTCCAAACTTTTTGATTCGCGGGCCACATTGGGTTCTAAAATTGGACAAAGGGGCCGAACCAGGCTCGAGGAAAAAAATTACACATTTTGGGATACAGAAAAAATACAGTGGTACCTCGGTTCACTAACGCAATTTTCAAATTTTAACCCTAACCCTAACTTTATAGTATTTAGCTTAATATAGTAAATTGTATTTTTTTTGTCTTTAAGCATTTAAACATTAAAAATAAAACAGATATACTAAAATACAAATAAAATGATTTAACATTTTAACTCACCAAAGAAGGTCCCATTATAATATTAGAATTTTATTTTTATATCAAATATCAAATTTTTCAACTATGTATTATCAATTTTATTTATTTTTTATTCTTTTAAAAAAACTTTTTAAACGGACACAATTATAGTTCCTCATTTATTCTAAGAATAAAGTTTTACTACTTAGAAAACGAAAAAGGCATGATTATTTTTAATAATAATTTATTTCATAATTGCTGCTACAAGAGCGCGTGCGGGGATTCGAGAGAAGTCCGATTTGGAACAAAAATGCAGCCTTTAACGTGCTGTCTAACAATCATGTAAAGATCGCGAATGAAAATAATAATTAAAAAACAAAACGAAAACGTGAACCATTTCCGTATCGTTTTTTTTAAATACAGTTGTTTACGTTTGGTATGTAGTGAGAAGTGCAACAAAGTTGAGCTCAAGCGCCTTTTGATAAGATAAGACTTTATTAATCCCACTAGGGGACATTTTTGTGTACAGCAGCAGCAAAAAGTTTTTAACATAAACAAATAAGGACAATTTAAAAGACAACAGTGAAGGCAAAAATGCAAACAGCAAAAACTCCATAGTTTGGAGACCCCTGGTTTACGTACATATTTTTTGGCTACGTTGTATTTGTACTAAGTATTAAAAAAATATAAGCAACTTTCATTCTCAACTTGACAACATTTTTGATTGAATGCAAGTACTCATCACTCCACTACATTTGAATGGACACTCACTGTTACTAGTTACATTGTAACAAGTCGGCATCTTTTTTAATATTGGTTAATTTCTTGGGCGGACGAGGCAACATCACCATATGCAGGATGCTGAAGGCACTGGAAGCTATTTATGAGCCAAACCGCGTGAACGTGAATTAGTGGTTGCACTTTTTTGTTTGAGTTTGGCTGACTGACTTTTTGTTCTTTTTTAAAATCTATTTTGTTCTGCCATTTTAAAACATTGTGGTGTTAAATTATGTATTTAACTGTTAATATATTAGGAAAAAAAAACTCATAAATAAAGAGTTTCTTAATTGTTGATGCTTTTTCAGCCTAAATTCAGTATGAGTAAAAAAAAAAAACCAAGTTCTTTGACAATTGGATACTTTGTAATGGAGTATTTTTTACAGTAAGGTATCCGTACTTTTAATCAAGTATCAGGTACTATTTACCTCCTCTGAGAGCTAGGCAGCAGAGAGTTTTAAGTTCAATGATTTAAACAATGGCAAAAGGCCAACACTCAACTAGAAAACCAATTTCATCAGTAGGAATAATTGCTTTTATTCGTAGACTAAACCACACATTAGTTTAATCCACAACAGAGGATTTTCCAGTCGAACATGCATTTGTTTACTCCGTAAACCCTGCACTGATTCCTCCTGGCAGCAGTCTGGGGTCTGTCCTATAATTGCCAGGCCTGGACTGAGTTTCTGCCAGTGGTTGAGTGACTGAGCGGAGCCCTCGGGTGGGCTGCTTTAAGTAGCGTTCAGCATGTCTGGCCCCGCAGACAGATGGGTGCTACACTTCAGGATATGCCTCTTGATGAAGAACTCAAGTTAATGAAATTCACAACACATCATTGCAATGTTCTGCAGCCATTCTAAACCAATGCTGATGTGTTAAGCTGGAGCTTGGACCCGATTAAAGCAGACAGCGTATGGTTTGGAAGGCGTTTAATACTGTAATCAGTAGTGAACGGAGACGCCATTAATTAAAGTTACTTAAGGAATTACTTAAGAATGGCATTGGTGTTTCTAATGAAAGCCAATGGAGCTTACAAATAATAATTATTTATAAATATGTTCTCATATTTATTATAATTAATTATAAATATGTTCTCAAGCAGAACTTTGAATTTAGAAACAAAGACGTGACAAAACCTCCAATTAACAGACACACACACACGTCTAGACAAGGCAATTCATCATTAATCCTGCACTACCTCACCAACAGCCCAAGACTGTAGACTTCGCTCACAATACAGTATCATGAATTGTCAATATTGTCAATACAATAGCAGTGTGCTACAGAAGACTCTGAGACTGATCACTGATGACGACAACGCAGAGTAGCACACGCTTATTTGAGACTGTGTAAAATGGTGACAGGAAAACATCATCCTGATTATTGCATACCATAAGGAGATGGTGGTAGATTTCACCGTCCACCAGTGAACATCCAGGGGAAAAATTGTCCCTGAATGTGCATCTAAACAATAAAATTAACTTATAACACAAAGCAACTTTACAGGAAGCATGAGAGCAGATCTACCTGCTGAGGAGACTGGTCTTTTAGAGTAAAGGCTCTCCTGAAGACCGTCTACGACTCTGTTGTAGAAAGACAGCTTCAGAAATAGATCCGTCCTCTGTGTGAACGAAAGATTTCGCAGATCTTTCCTCATAAAATGTACCTCGTAAAGCAACCGGTGCAATATATGCAATTCCAATGCAACTTATTAGTTTTTATTTATTTTTTCAGTATATCAAAATTTAGCATTGCGCTCATTTAACTTTTTATTATATACTCAATTATACATATTGTAGTTTGATATAATTTGATATGCTTGAACTATTTCCCATTTTCAATTTCCTTACAATGCGCCTAATGAATTGTTCATTATCTATCCTATTTTCATATTCATCTCAAAACAAGATTTGAGTGTCGAAAGGAAACCTGAGTGAACATGGGAAGAACACGCAAACTCCACACAGAAGGATCCAGACGGGGCTTCAAACTTAAACCTTGCTGTGAGGGTACAGTGCTACCACCCAGTTTAATTTGACAAACAATTTTATATTCTTATGCCAACATTTAATCTGTTTCTCAGAGGCTCTCTGTCGACCTTTATTAGAGATTAATGTTTAAGTTATCGGCAACTGGCAATTATGTGCTGTCTGTGTTCAGTTGGTTAACCTTTCAGACACGCTTTGAAGTCCAAATCATTGCGGGTGAAAACCAGAGTTTCGCAGTGATGAATCATACCGCTCTGCTGGAATTGCTTTCTGTCTGCTTTATACTCATAATCATTTTTAATATCAGACAGAGGGAAAGCCTTCCAGATTGGCAATATGGTGGATTTATTCATCTAAACAATATCATATCAAAACAAACCTGGTCAGTCGTCTAACCGTCTCAGTGGAAGAACGCCGGCCAAGAACCAACGACCGCCACCAAATGCTCACCAGATGGTAAAGAGTATAAATACATCTGGAAGCATATGACTGTAAGGAATTATTCAAACAGAATTGGAAGACAAACATATGTATAGGTTGCACACACACACACACACACACGCTGTACATACATTTACTTTATTTACACGAATATAAGCACCCCCCCCCCCATTTTTTGGGGGAGAAAATAAAAATTATGTTAATATGTGATAGACAGATAAAAAATAGAAATGTTGAGAATGTCTCCAGCAGGTGGTGCTGTGATTCCACTTGCTATGTCCGTACATATGCGTATTCCTCCGGAGTTCCACATGTTATTGCATTTAAATTATTTTCTTTTGTTTTTTTCCAGTGCCATTTAGTCACTGTTAAGTGTTGCTGCGTGGATAAGGTTTCTTTATGTCTGTTATTCAGGTAAATGCGTAATTTATACATTTAAAATTTGGTTGCATGTGAGGTAACGTAGCTTAGCCACTAAGTGTCATGTCATGTCCAATATACACACACATAAACACATTTAGAGGCATACGAAATGTCAACACAAATGTGCCTGTAAGACCTCGATGGAATCAACCTATTCATGAACAGAACATCCCAAATCCAGAAGGACTCAGACCAGGCCTCAGGTGAAAACACCCTATGGTTATTTTTTATTGGAAATATATTGCAGCAACCTGATTGGATCGCGGCGCATTGTGTGGGGAAGGAAGTGTTGCTGAGTGGAACTGGCTATGTTAAAAGAATACGCGTTGTACTGTGTCCTGCTCAATAAAGAAAGAGAACATACACCTCCTGTAAGAGGAGGCTTTGCATACTGTATTTTCCCTTCATTTCTTGAAGCTGCAGTGTTGACAGCTGCATCAGCTCTACTCCAACACACTGTAGCTGTTTGTCCCCAAGCTGGATCAATATTCTGATAATAGAAAACAGAGTAAACATGTTGCACTTTCTCTAATGATTGCGAAATAACGCATAGAAACTGACCAATCACGCCAATACCTTAGACCCCTGCTTTACAACACCTGCTTTGAGTAAAATATACTGCAGCTTTTCCCTTAGAACGCATTTTCTTTTCCAGTTTATGGCTGTATTATGATCCGTACCGTGAAATTAATTAAGTCTTCTTGGACAAATGCTAGTTCTGTGCTAGTTTTAGCTGTGACAAAAGTAGCTTTGCTGTTTGTAAGTTGGTCATTTTCACACACTCGAGTGTGAGAGGATGATGCATGGCTTAAACTATTTATACAAAGACATTTTTGGAGTTGGTATTTGCCTGTTCGCATGAGCTTTTGGAACATATCTTGCTAGAAAAATTGGGGCAGTACTGTGGTTGTAGTAAACATTGGTCTACTTGGTTGAATAAGTAAAATTGCATTCTTTTATTCATTTCTAAACCTCTTATTCAATTCCTGGGCCAGTGGGAGTTGAATCCAATTTCAGCATGTAAAGAAAAAATGTTATTTCACTGGGAATTAGAGTGTTTAAATTACAATTATAAAGACAGCCCTGAATTTATACAGTAGCATTTTCACTGCATGTTGAAATTCACAGTTGTAAGCAGCAATTATAAAAACTAGCAATCAGTAATTAAAATGCAGCTAAAACAGTTGTAGTGGTAGTTAAACGCTAATTGGCATAGAAAAGCAATAAAGACAGAGAAGGGTTTTTTTTGCCAATGCTGTGATGCGGAACGCTTAAAGTTTCAATGAGAATGTAGATTCAACTAACTGAAGCTAATTATCTTGAAAAAACATGATAATTTTCTTGAAAAAAAGACAACTAAAATAAGCAGGAAGATTCAAACCCAAAACAGTTGTGTAAATGTTGGTCTGTACGGAAGAAAATAATGATGCTAAAAAAAATCACTACAGCCCCAGTTAAAAGACATTAAAAAAGCATCCAGACTCCAGAAGTCTACTTAATGAAAAGCATTGTGAGAGCAGTTTGCATTCATCAGGGAACATCAAGCTAACTAATGAACATCTTGACCTAAAGCAGCCATCCTGACTTAAGCATTATACGACACAGAAAGCAGAGCAGATCAATGTTCTCTCTCCAACACATCTGTCAATTCCACATCAGGAAGTGAGATGTTCCTGTTCATCCTGGGGCTTTCTTCTGCATGTCCTAATTGATGGATCTATTGATCTTGGCAGATTTGGGACTAAAATTCCAACTCGATAAGGGTTATTTTGCAAGCATTGTTTTTCATATAGGATTATAAGCATTATAAACATATATTACCACAGACCCAAAGCCGATGTACTGTATGGAACATGCCATGGTCTGGAAGGGATGCTTCTGTCAGCAGAAGTCTCCCTATCTACGGATCTTTGCATGTAACGCGGCATTAGTGTCCCAGCAGCACTCTGAGCAGCTCTTATCGCTCGTGGCTTTATCTCTATGCAGCAGACCCTCCTCTTCACACCATCTTCATCTCTGCTCCACTGGACAGAGCCTCACTGCCAGCCACGAGCCTTTCTGACCTCCAAGACATCTGTAACCGTGAATACTGGAAGTGATATTTTACAGCTGTCCAAGCAAAAAAAAAATTTGTGCTATCATATTTGATTTTACATTTTTTTTTTTTAAACTGAAAAACAAGAACAATGGGTTGTGGATCATAAATGAGCACAGAAACCAATTATCTCAGCAGAACATAAAATGCCATTTAAACAAGATTTTTTTTTCGTCAATTCTTGGTTTATGATGCGTATATTGTAGAAATGTTGTAGTTATTGTCAGTTGGTTTGATATGTTCACATGTTACCTGAACACATGATTAAATGAGAACAATTGCACACGGCTTCAATTCTTCTGAATTTCAGTGTGGAGCTGGTTTCCTCGCTGCAGCAGTTATGCCAGTCAATAAATCAAAAGCCGAAGTAAGTCAAGAACACAGAGGGCAGATTCTGAAAAATACCAGCGAGGATACAACAGCTTGAAGCAAACACTGGGGCAGGACCAAAATATTATCTGATACATCATGGCCATCATCTTCAAGGCTTGCTACATTCTCTCTCTCTCTCTCTCTCTCTCTCTCTCTCTCAACTAGATCTTCCTCCATTTATTTATTCTCTCTATATCTCACACACCTCTCTCTCTCTCTCTCTCTTTCTTACCATCTGTCNCACGCAAGCACGGGGAGAACATGCAAACTCCACACAGAAAGGCCCCGACCGGCCTCGAACTCACACCACGAGTCACAATCGGAACCTTCTTGCTGTGAGGCGACAGCGCTAACCACTGCGCCACCGTGCCGCCAAATATAGTAACGTAAAAAGACGCAAAGACAGTGATCATCAAAATATAAGTAAGACAGTGTTTGCCTTGCATAATTAAAAATGATCAACTGATCTAAAAGTCGAAATAAAAGCTGACTAGACAAACAACACGCTGCAGAAGCCTCGGATCACGCTGGAGTTATGAGTGATGGATGCGATGAGCGCAGGCAGTCGCAGCAATTTGTGATTGATCATTAACACTTTTCAGGCTTGAAATGTGCAGGTTCAGGAAAGCGATCCCATGCTGAGGAAACGACTGCACGGCAACTGGCTAAAATCTCTAAGCGTTCGAATCAAAGGCTCATCACTGGTTAGAGATCAAGCAATGTTTGTCCATTAAACTTTAATGCATATTTAAGTGCAGGAAATGAAGAGCCCCTCTTTTTTCCATCAGAAGATTTGTTTAATCTTGCGGCCGTCTAACAGAATCTCTTTGATCCTGCGTTCTGCTCTAATCAGGCCGCACTCCCATCTCGCTTCATGTGAGGAGTCAGAGCGACCTCATCCCCTCCCAGGTCGTACAGTGTGATTTCATTTCTGTTGACACTGCGATCTGGCAAGCGCTAATTGGCCCGGAAGGAATAATATGGCATCTGATTTCCGCGCTTGCTTTCACATAACAGCAACTTTTCAGGGTCGAGCTTCACATTTACAAAACTTTTTTTTATTTTTTCCCTTTTCTTCTGCACGTGGTTCTCGCTCTTCAGTTCTGCTGTTATTCATTTCCAAGGCTGTTGGATTCTTCAGATTCTTTAGAATGGCATGAATAACGAAGTAAAAAATAAAAAAAAAACAGGGGAGATGGCACAATGGCACTCAGGTTTAGAGGTTACGAGTCTGTGTGTGGGCAGATCAGTCTTTCAGTGGCTTTCAGCACAAATAAAGATACATTGAAACTATTATTGGTCTTACAATTCAGGACCACTGAAAGAAGTAATCCAATATGAGACGGGTTAAATAAAGCAGTGAGCTAACAAGAGCAGAGTTTAAAAAAATCCCTACATGTCCGTAGATGTATGTATGTATGTTAGGGTTATGCCGATGCTCTCAATTCAAGATATGATAGTCACAGAAGCACCAGGGTTCAGACTCTACCCACGAATCAGCGCTAATCTTCTCTCACAAGCTCGTGTCTTATCCTAGATCACAATCAGCAGACGCTGTCAAATCGGAGCATTCCTTCCTTTTCCAATCCCTCTTTTGCTGCCATCTTCCTATTTTCCTGCTCTATACTTGACTGCTGTACACACACTCTCTGCAGTCCCTCAAGAAAATAATCCTTTATCCCAGTGCTCCCCAACATTTCTGTGTTTCCTTTCAGTTATCTGAAATATTTTTCGCTCAAGACCACCACTTCCCATTGACAATATTCATAACCCAGTATACGACTATTTCACTAATGTCTGATAACCTTGTCTGGAAGTCTGGAATTTTGTGAGAATGATAAGCGATAAGGCTTTTTCTTTGAGATTTAAGCCTTTAAACAAAATGGCGTTCAACTGTGCTCACTTTATTCAAACACCAATTTCCCAGAAAAATCAAAAACATGTAAGTGAAGCCCTGAAAGCTGCTCTTGTCGGAGCTGATGCTAAGGGTCCATCAAAAATGTGGATACTGTACATAAAACTGGACAAATGTGATCTCACCCACAATCTTTTTTAAGTCACATTCATTTTTTTTAATTATTAATTTGTTTAAGTTTTTTCTATTGTCAGAGAAAGTTTTTTTTTCCTAGACTGCATTTATGACACGTGAATATTCTATTTTATATATATTTATTTATTTTGTGCTGATTTTGATCATTTGTGTATTCCTATGATTTATATTAAATAACTTGTTTTGATATGTTATAGTTCTAGAAAAGCTGCATTGGGACAATTTGTGTGTAAAATGAGACACACTCTCTCTCTCTCCCACTCTCTCACACACTCACACACACACACACACACACACACACACACACACACACACAGACGTTGGATAATGATGCAGATTGCCATACGTTTGAAAAGATACACACCTCAACAGCTTTGCTTGAGAAATCCAGGGAATGCTTTTCACTAGTTTAATTTTTTGCCATTAATTTTGTCTTCCTTTTCCATTTATCTTTGTTCCGGAGTGGCAGCAGAAAACATGTTTTTACTGATGTTCAAAGACTGAAGGAACTAAGTTGTTGTTGTTGTTTTGGTTCATCGGTGATGGGAAGTGATTATGATACAAGCTGAGATGAGCGGAGAAGGCAGGGGAGCAGGAGGAAATCATTTAATTAACAACCATAATAATGATCATTATCATTTTAATGATATTCATGCGAAGCAAGTGTCTAATTCCACGAAATGCATTGGCCTCATTTATAGTTATCAACTGAAAAAACGAGGCCACAGAAAACATGTTCACGCTATCTAGAGATAATGGGTTTCAAAGATTTTATTTCACAATTACAACTAATTTATTGGAAGATGTTTGTTTTCCAGTCTGAAGTGTGCAGCATTCTGAACACTTATAACCAATTAATTTTAAAACAATTAACAATAATGAATAATCCTTATAACAACTGGTAAAGTGCTTTTGTACCAACACTGACAAGTCCGAAGACTTGAAAACTACTACACACAAAAACAACAATAAAAAATTAAACGTACTAGTCATTGTAATTCATTGCACCATTAACTTCCTGCTATGCTATTTGGTCTCTTAAAAATGACTTAAATTGATTCTAAGCTTAATTCTTAATGAAATTTCCTACATTTAAGTAATTTACAATCATGTGAAATGTGTTTTAACAAGCTTAGAAAAGGGCAATCGTTTTCACACCAACGTGTTATAGTTGTAAAAAAACATCTTATACACATGGAGTCATTGTCAGAACTCCATGTGGAGATTGCATGTTCATAAATAGGAATGTCTCAATTGGCCGTAGGGGTTTATGTGTCTGTGTGTGTGTGTGTGTGTGTGTGTGTGTGTGTGTGTGTGTGTGTGTGTGTGTGTGTNTATTTTGCCCCTTCATGCATGTTTTACTTAACGCTAACGCTGCATCGGTTCTGTTAATATTAATAAAATAATTTAATTTATTTGAAATAAATGAAACCCTTTTTTAGTACTGTAATGGGTTAAGAAAAGTTGCATTTGTCTCTCAAAATATCAATAAATCTCCCCGTGGGACCACACAACCCAGCGACCTGTCATGATGAAAAGGTTTCTTAGTCTTTTTTCAGCAAGATTCCAGGAACACGACCATGATGGTTTACGGCAGAGACAATAACAGCTGCTAGTACGGAAGCCTCCAGATACTCACGGTTAGACAAACCGAGATGCGGATCGGAATCTTTGCTTTATCTCGTGAAGATATCGAACTGCAAACGGCCCCTCAAAAAAACGTATTCGGACTACCTCCGGAGGGGAACTGAGTACGACTTGCTTTTTGGGACTTTTATGGGGATCACATGACGCGTTCACATATACAAGAAAACAGAGTTTAATAGTTTTAGCATTTTCCAATTCGAAGCAATTTGGCATAGTTATTTTAAGTTATTTTAAATTTGCCAATGGTAAATAGTAGCAATTCCAGCTCAAATCAAATTGTAATGTGTAAAATTTGACCTCCTCCTTTCTCTAGAAATTGCAGCATTTACTACAACTGTACATTATAACAGCGGCATTAGGAAAGCGAATGCCTAGCCTCCATTATTAAGGCAGCTTTTTCCTTAACAACAGATTAAGGTTTTGGGGTAATAATTAATGGGTTCTCAAAAAAGAACAATACATACCAAGTCTTATCATATCCAGCCTTAATCATGAGGGAAATCTCGAGAGATTTAATGATTTAATGAATGTATTGCATCATCATATCAAATGTCCAGAGCAAAGAACAAACTCCCAGAGTTGATCAAACGCTTTGTGAGGAAACTCACAGGGCCCAAACCATGTTTTCTTCTTTCCACGTTTGAAGGCACCATGACACCAGAACTATCAATATTAGTTCTAATTATTCTCATAGATTTGAATTATTTAATAATTAATAAAAATATTAGAAGATTTCCCAAAGGCACTTGTTAGAGAACTTTTGCATAGATTAAACCCAAAACAAAAACAGAAGTCTTTGTTCTACTCATGCTCCATATCCCTAGGAGAAATGTTCAAAATCAGTGTATCTCATACTGTGACATAATTAGTACATTTTTTAGTAGCCGAGGCTCCGTTGTTGTTAGAGCCTCATTCAAAGCAGCAAAGCCAAGACCAACCACGGCTAGAAAATCATTTATTTTAGTAGAATATGAAATCCTGGGTCACTATAATGACTACACAATTAATCAACATAACTTAGATCAATATTCGAACTGAGTTTTTTTCAAAACAGTTACAAGCACTGACATACAGCACAATGCATCTGACTTTAAAGTCCCTTTATCCAAAGTGACATGCATTAAACTGCATTGAAACAACTTCAAGCTACGGCTGGGAATTAAACTCATGTGTTGCAAAAGCTTAAGCAACAGGAAAGCTGAATTAATTAGGTATGAGAACAGTTTAAATGGAAACACTGGGGCAGAACCAAAATATTATCTGATACATCATCTAAAAGGCTATATATTCTCTTTCGCTCTCTCTCAAACTGAATTAATTAGGCGCTGACAGTTTTTATTTGTATATACAGTACATACACATATACATATATGCATACACACATTTATGATTACTTTTTATTTTATTTTATTTTGTGGAAACTTCCATAGAAATGCAATGAAAAAAGCACAAAAAATACTTAACTCAAACACAGAAACAAGCTAAATTTTTAGACTCTTGAAGCAAACATCACTAATGTTCAACGCATGAATAAGAAAAACTAACAACAGGCTTGTTGTGTATTTAAAACAACAGATTTAAATACACAATAAAACATTAATACATTAAGGTGAGGATTTGAACAAAATTCAAATTAAGCAAACTACAAATGTGATTAGAGGGATATGAACACTATAGTGTATATGTTTTTCTTGTGCAGGAAGTGTGTGTGTGTGTGTGTGTTCAATTGTGAAATTGAATAAAATTGTGTGTTCATCCATTTGTGAAAATACACTTCACTGTACGGAGATGGTACATGTCTAGAACATTACAAATTGTAGCATTTTATATATTTTTGTAAATTTGTTTATTATGGGATAACACTACTGCAGTAACCTAACTATACCTCTTTATACCAATGTGTTTCACATCCTTCTTTTCGACCCGCCACCTACTCACTCCATTCCATCCATCCATCTTTACATTTTTTTTTTTTTTTTTTTTCCAATGATGGCTCATGTGAAGCTGGGCCAAAGACTATACATGAGTTAATCTATAGAATTCATAATCAGAATTTGAGGCAGAGATGATCAGGGGGATAAAACCAAACCAAAAAGGCTCAAAGACTCTAAATTATAAACAAAACTGACCATTTGATCAGTAACACTGAGCTCATGAAGAAATTGTGTTTCACTGAGTTTCATTCAAAAGCAGTGGAATACAAATTAAAATCCTAAATTTAATACTCAGAGTTACGGATTTACGGAGTTTGGGAGCCATAATAACACTAGTAATGCTTCCTTAAACAAACTTCTTTTTAAAGCATATAGACTTATGCAATTCTTTTTTTTTTATTGAATCTTAATTGTTCTTTCCACGACTGAGTTACATTTGTTTTCAGGCTGGCAAGAGCTTACACACATGAGCGTTTGTGTGTTGTCTAGTGTGTGATAGGTGTGAATGTTTGTGTTGCCTTTGAGGAGATAATCTCATTATTAAAGTGAAGTCATCCATGTAATGAAATATAGTGTTGACAAAAAGCCGAGGTTTTGGGAGATTAAGAAATTTCATTTTTGATACAGGCAGCTCACTGTCTCCTTGATGCTGGTTTAAAGAAAAGAGGAATGTAATTGCAGCTTAAAACCAACAGTCAGAGTGAACAAGTGCAGAAGTCAACGAAAGAATTGTCCATGCAAAACAGACAAAGCACTATTACAGATTTCAACCCATTTTAATATTTAAAACCAACACAATTGTGTTTATATTGTAGTCTTGGTGACATTCAACATGTTTGCCTGTGCTGTCACACTCAAATAAAGATCTATGACATTTAATGACCACAAAAAAAAAAAAAAAATGCCAGTGTTATTTGAAATTTAAGCCTTTGTACTAGAAGCTAAAGAAGTTCCAAGTTTATTTGTCATGTCAATGAAAAACCCTACACACTGATTCTGAATGAGGACGTTAAAGCTCCATCAAACGTTTCCAACGTTCTTAACACCAACTCGGAACCATCTGGTCATGCTTACTGTTGATCATTGCTGTGGCAGGACCTTGTGTTTTGTCTAAAACTCTGCTAGAGACGCCAAGAGTTCCTCTGGCTTCTTTCTAATTGTCAAACATCAACAGCTTGTCTCAAAAATCGCTTATGAAATGTTAAGCTGCATCTGAGCGTGATAATAATGAAAATAAAATGGAAAACTGAAAATAATAGGAGAAAAAGTCAAAGAAACTCTTTTGCCATAATGCAGCTCTTTGAGAAATTCTTTTAACATCTTGCAATGTTGGATTGGAGGAAGACTTATCACCATTTCACCGTGCCAGTGCGGGCAAACGTGACTTTGTTTGGTAGAGATTAATATGCAATTTGAGATCTTGAGCGAGCTGGGAAGCGATAAGAATGTACTCAAACACACGCGTTATCACACAGAAACAAACACAATAGTGTCTGCATGGACACACACAACACGCACAGACTATAATCTGTGATTACCAGAACTTTTGAGAAGTGCAAAGCAAAAAAATCTGATGAGTTGCAAAAGATTTTTCAAATCCCTCAGGTGCCGCTGCTCACTTATCTCCCCGGTGCCAGCCATTCAGCAGCCACGAGCAGGTGGCAAACTTTTGGGAGGAAATTTAATGTTTTAAAGATCTAGAATTCCCGCCGCCACTTGGATTCGGGGTCTCAGGATGTGTGAATTTGCTCGTGCATATTTTAGGCTGCACACCGATGTGTGTCAGAGAGGTCTGTGATGACTATCTTTCACATTCTTCTGCCCAGCGGGAGTCATTCCTAACACCCCTCATTCTAAAGTTAGTCTCAAATGAGAACGCTCTCCTCATCTCGCCCATCCAGATTCAATTTAGAGCCTGACGCGTCTGCCAGGTTAAAGCTACATCTGTGCCGTAGGACTGAAAAAGAAGCCTGACTATAACGCCATTAGTCCAACTTCCAGTGGTCGTCTTCCCAATATTAATTTTCCAATACTATGATTGAAAGACAAAAATATACTTTTGTCTTTTGCCAAAAGTACATGTGCAATAGTGTCATATGCAAGTGATACACAGATCGCAGGGCTCCAAGAAACTACTCTGGAGGTTTAAATAATCCCAACATACTTTTACCAGATACTAATCACCAAAAAAAGCATCTTTTTGCAAAAGATAAAATAATTTGTCAGCAAAGCCTTTGGTCAAGGGTTGGTTGTGTTGTCAGTTTGGTTTTTTGTGAACTACTGTCCTAACCAAACACTGATCTCGGGTCTTTCAGGATATCAACATAAATCTAAACAACCACCTTACTTCAACTTTAGCATGGCCCTGGGAATGAAAAATGCATTTTATTCCAATCAAGAACATTAATGCTTAACAAGCAAGCTATTTACTGAAAACTAACTCTCGCTTTCAGAAACACCATAGCACAATGCTCCAGTTTGCAGTGCTGGAGAAACTGCATCCCAGAAGCAGCACTGCGGATTTACCGAGATCATTTTGAATTGAATAAATTAATATATTTAGGCCATAGGGAATGTGAACACAGATCAAATGCATCTATACTGATTGGAATAGTTTGCACTCAATATGCTGTAGAAATTGATTCAACATACTTATTTTATAAACATTCAAGGTCTATTAGGCAATTTATCAATGTAAGGTTTGCATATTATGTTGTTTCAAAATAGTTTATAGTTGTATAGAACTATAAAGTGACCTTTAACTTATATAAACATCCATCCCTGCTCTCTCTCTCTCTCAATAAAAAGTCAGCAGTAGAAGTAGAAGGCCCCCTCTAATAGAAGGCCACTTATTTTACACTCGCTCTCTGGCAACCAGTTAGTCAAAAAATACAGTGTCACCATGTAATAGAAGGGCACCTCTCTCTATGTATTCCTACCAATAAAAACCCTACTGTCATTATCTGTGTCCACAAAACCACACCAAGTTTATACATATATATATATAAAAATATATGTTTTTTTTACCCCACAGACAAGCACATTAGCCTTGGCATGGCTTATCTACCCAACTATCTGACACCTGCTGGTCTCAGTTACAGTGGAAAGAGCCAACATAGTTTGTTTCAAAAGAGTTTCCTGGGGTATGTCTCAAAATTCTGCTTAAAATTTAAATGTATACAGTAATCCGTTGGCACAGAGGAGCTGGTCTAACTTCTTAGGCCCCAGGAAGTCTTCTGAGGTAAAGGTGGCAAAGCTCACATTTAGATATGGCCTCTTTGTATTTGATCTCTGTGTGTTTGTGGGAAGGGGTGTGTAGTGTGTGTGGATCTGTGTGCATCAGCTATAGCCAAGTTCAGCCATAGCAGGTCAGATCTCATCCGGCCTGACAGTGTGGTATTTATGCAGTGTACTGCAGTGATGACATCTTATCAAAGGTAAGCCAGAGCTGCTGAGTTCAGGTTCACACAGATGGGTCACTCTGTGTTCTCCTTCTGTCTGCTTGGCATTTTCCCTTCAAGCTGATGGAGACCGAGACTTCAAACTATGTGTATCAGCACATTCAGTTCCATAGCACCAGCTCTATATCTGTCTGAAAAAGAATCATGATTTTAAAAACACAAATGTTTCATAAAACTGTTAATAGTGACGTATCATGTTGGTGCTTTTTTATATCATCTAATTTGTTTATTTTTATTTTTTATACAGGCTTGAGGAATTGAATAATGCTTGAAATCATACATTGACAAATCAAATGGTGCTCTTAATTTTCCCAAAAATATTTGCATATTTATTGTTCTTATGGCACCAGCTTTCAGCACTTGATGAACTCTAAATTCCATAAACCGAACACGACAAAATTGATAATACTGTATTTTGATACTGTTTTTCAATTCAGATCTTGACACAGTTCCTGGGAATCAATATATTTTCTCCAATTGGTCAAACAAATCAAACAATTTAATCACATTTTGAATAAAGCTTGGGCATCATGTCAACACATCTTGGGAGTACATGAAATAATAATCTCTGCTCATTACATTCCATGCATTTATTATAAATTAAATATTTACAAATTAGTCATTTGTAGTTACTTGACAGTTAAGAACCATCCATCCATATGCAAAAGTCATGCAGCTGCCCGAAGAAAGCATGCAGTGCAGAAAAAAAGACAATAAATAAATAGCGAATGTCATGCAAGCAGTGCGCTTTGTAGTTTATTAGGCAAATTATGAGGATAAAAATCTCAATTCTTGAAAAAAGAAGAGAAATGCATAGCTTGCTGTCATGTAAGGTGAGTTGTTTAGAATGCAAGCATTTGTCAAGTATGGGAATGTAATGGAAAATTTACATAAAGTAGTTGACTTAAAGTGATCTGTTCACTACAGGACAAACAATTGCACACATGTTCTGCCTGCAATAAATCGAGTGACATGGAAATACAGTTTCTGACACAAGGTGGCAATGTGGCACTTAGTCATATAATTTTTTTTTATATACAATCAACAATTTCAAGACTTTTAGCTTCATATTCGCAAAATTAATAAAGAAAAGTAAAAAAAAAAAAAAAAAACAACTGAACATCTAGTATTTTCGTAAAGAGAGTCTTCTAGACTATTGCTGTTTCTGTTTTTATTTTTCTTCTGTAATACGTTGTTTCTGCTAAAAGTTTTTGTCAATCTGTATATGGACAAATCACAACCTGTTATTAGCATTTGTCTGATTGAGTTTAAGAGAATTTGAAATGACATTTTCATTTAAAGACTGTTTTTGTTGAGCAATTTCTTTGGAAAAAAAAGAAAAAGAAAAAAAAAACAGAGGCCAATTATTGCAGATGATTCTGAAGCAAATTGATGGTTTATCTTAAAGTGACCTGTGCTCTGTAACCGTGCTCTTTCGGGCTCTTTCATCTTAAAGTTGACAGATTAAGATGCTTTTACTAAAGAGAGAATACACCAATGTGAATATACAAAGCTAGTTTCAATCAAACTGTTAAGAATTTGCTTTCTTTGCTGGACACACAGTTACAAATTAAAATTCAAATTTTATTCGCCACATACATATACGTACGAAAAAAGCCAACACATTTTTTTTTCAACCCTACAGCATTTAAAGATCGAGGGGGGTAGTGTAGCAAAAATTTGAAGCAAATAAATACATAAATAAATAAAACAAAATAAACATACAATACAAATGTAATAGCATAAAACTGTATGTGGAGATAATGTGACTCAGTGTATAGAAGGGTTTAAAGTGACCAATAAATATAACTAAAATACATAATTTAATTGTGTACTGTTTTTACAGTCAATTTCCCCACTGAAGCCGGGTGTGTGTGCTTTTTCTTCAACATTCCTAGATGCTCTTTCTAGAAGCGCTTGTGTAATTGCTTAAACAAGCTCAGTACATTTTTAAAACAGACACACACTAAAATCACCAATTTGCACAAATTCTCACGCACTATATCTCATTACCCTTCATTGCCTATTTGCATGCAATTTTTCCTGTCTGAGTTAGTGATATCTAGTCTCACAGGTAAAGTAATGTCAGTATGTCTAAATGACCACTATGGGACAGTATTGATATTGTGATATCAATATTGTGCTCTGCATTTAACCATCCAGATAAGTTAGACATGCACACACACACACACACACACACACACACACACACACGCACGCACGCACACACACACACACACACACACCTGGAAATGAACAGGAGCCAGACAAAACACTGAACACTCAAGATAAAAAAAGACTAAAAATAAATAAGCAATACCTTCAAGTTAGTTGATTAAGATAGTATGTTTCAATGATGAATGAGCATATTTGTTTGATTGCTTTAAATGAAATACTTTTTACATTTTAAAAAGGAACTAGCAAAATATATAATTAAATATTTATAATTAATAAAAGTGTTGCGGATAGTGGGATCTTTGCTTGCGGTCGCAGTACAGAAAGTGGGTTTCCGGTCAGAGAAACACGTGAACTTGATTAGCCAGAGAAAAGGCCTTTTATTGACAGAACAGAGAGGAGACTGCTGTCTCCTCAGATCGAATAGCAGGTAACTAACTCAACAGTACACAAACATTCAGTTTACATCAGTCTGGTTGCCGCGGAGTTCCGTAGAGATGATCTGGTGTCAAGCACGCATATCTACAACAATGACGTAGCATATTCCATAATTGCATCAGATACTGAAATAAACCATATTAAATCTTGATTATTGTACTGTTATTGATTATAAGAAAGTGATAGAACAGTGGGAAACACACAGAATAAAACACACAATCTCCTACTCCAGGTAGACTTTCTAACAAAAAGCATTAAAAAAAAAAACATACAAGACAAATGCCATTTTTCTGTATCACTTTGTTGTGCAGAAACACACATACTTCTCAGAAACTACACTGAAAAAGATGTCTGAATACTGGGTGGCAACAAAACATTTAATCACGCTTTCCCAAACGTCCCAATTAATCGGCTGCCGGTCTGTCACCATCCATCATAATCATTTTAATAGCGCCTCCTGTTGACCCGATCATCTGGATACCTGCTGCACCACTTTTGCATTTTTCAGCCCATTAATTTAACAAATTTTAATTGTGTACTTTTTTGACAGTTTTAATTTCCCCACTGAAGCCGGGTGTGGGTGCTTTTTCTTGAACATTTTTCTTCTCTTCCCTTGAGCTGTCATCTAAAAGTCTGGACATGATATAGCAGCGCAGGGTTTAAATAAACAAAGCGATGTTTGCCAAACCCATTACCAGTCATTTTGCAGGAAGATGGTTTTTTTCTTCTTCTCTTGACAAGCCCGGTAATTCAAACATCTGGTTCTTTTCTGAAGACGGTGTCCATCAACATCCTTGCGTGGTGTGGAGAAGTTGAATCTCGGGAAACGGAGGAAATGAAATATCGGCAGTGGCAAAGAAAAGTGACACGTAATTACGGTGGACACATTTAGCTGCCTGGGCAAACAAATTCCGTTAAATAGGTTTTGAACTGCAGTAGTGAGATTAATCACCTCTCTATTAGTGCAGCCATATGTGCAGGATCAATCACAGACACATTGGGCGGCTTTGATGCAAATATATGCACTTATTTAGCCTTTGCTTTTATGCTTTCATTCTTTCAGACGGAGCGAACACTTTCCAATCTGCATCGCTGCTGGATCCCATTAGCGTCGTAACAAAAGGTGTTGATATAGGTCGTCTTAATAGATCTGGCTTCAACCTTCCAGGCAAGAATTTTGCTGCCTCCCTGTTGAGTTTCTCGTTTGAATTACAATCTCCTACTTTTCTACAGCGTTCTTGTTGAAAACCATCCATAACATTCAACATCCACGCGTTTGTGGAAGGTTGAGTTTGTTGGTTGCTTTCCCCTTAAAGCCTAAGACATGCACACCGAAAAGGGCAAATACCAGGAGGAACCGTTAGATCAGTCCATAAACTTGAATATCTAATGCATCATTTGCATTTTTAATGCATCTATTGGCAATACAACGTAGTTGCGACCTTGGTTTCATGAATGCCTTTTCTACAGAATTTCTCTGTTGGGATTAGAGGTAAAATAATGAATGGCAAACTAGTATGTATTTAAATCACGTTTTACAAAAAAGTCTGGGCATTAAGGTCTAGAGTTGCTGATTGGCTCCAACTCCCTGTATCTCAAATGGAAGAAGCTTTACAGAAGGTTAATAAACACACTTTATGTAAATTATTTGTGAATTGTAAAATTCACATGACACGACACATTTCTTTTTGTTTGACCAAAAACCATATGGTGTCGTTTGGATTGCACAATACTCATACATCTGTCTACTTTGCCCTATTTTTAAAGTGCAAAAACTACAAAAGAAGAATGACAAATTCCTGGAAATACTTAAAGAAAATCCTCCCGGGGACTTTGAAAAAAGAACGTAATCACTTTAAAAAACACGAAGGGATATATCAACTATGAGCTACTGTAGATGATGGCTACTCACCAAAGCTCGTATGATGTGATCTATGACCCGCGTAGACGCTTCTTATGGTCGGCTGTACAGTAAATGAGCAGAGAGCCACCAAAAAAAAAAACCAGGAAATATAACTGCCATAAAAAAAGATAATAAATCTACAAATTACTATTATAAGGCAATACATTTATAGATTATCTTGCATGCAACTTGGGCCAGTTTTGGTTTTTCCAATGCTAATTTCAGACTCGTGTTTTCCTCCAGTTATCTGGAACATTTTGCGATGCAAGTCATCGGTTGTCATTTTCTGTGCCCTTGTGCTAAGGATTTAAACAATGTTCCCTGCGAGCTGTGATATCTGCCAATGCTTTCCAGATGAAAAGGGAAGAACTGTCAAGAGTGACATGCTTACAGTCATTTTTTATGCACAGCTTCAAGTTCTCAGCCACCTCAAAGGAAATGAAGGAATCATAAGCAGCAGTTAAGATTAGTATCTGAAATAGAGATGTCAGGACTGTAATTTAATGAAATCCATCTTTGGGAATATTCACCGCAGATGATTCGGGTTCAATCCTGTTGGCCACAGCTCGGGAAAAGTTTCTGACCGCTCGTTTTTCGCACTTCTCATTACTGGCTCCATTTTCCTTGCGGAAATAAGATAACAATATACGTACATGAAAAGGACAAATGACAAGAAGAAATCGCTGAAAAAGAGCTTTCTACTAGCTTTAGGATTGCTCTACTAGCTTTAGGATTCTCAGTATAATTTAGTTTATTCCGGGTCCAAGCGATTTTATTGAGCCAAGGTACATCAACAATAATAGACCAGACAGTAGTTACGGAAAGTGTTGAATTAGCCAACTACTGAGATTCTGTTATTTATATTAAAAAGCACAGTAAGAGCCCACAAACGGATATACAATATGAACATGTTATGAGCATGATTTTAAATAATTCTGGAAGTTCGGAGGAGTGATACTGAAATGATAACAGAACAATCAAGCAAAGGGAGATCTTGTTAAGTGCCAAAATTGACTAAAAACAGAAATAAAAACAAAAGGTGAAAAATGCTTAAAGTTTTGAGTTTTTAGCCTTATAATCGACAGTTTCATGAAGTCAGGATTTTCCACTGATTTGTCATTCCAGCAAAAATACGAAAGTTGAGAGAACAAACAAAAACAATATGATAAACAGTCTTAGTTATGAATTATGTAATTGTTAATAAAGAGTATAACATAAAGGGAGGATTTTTTTTCAAGCCATTTTGTAGATGCAGTTCAGAGGTGAAAAAAGCTGTCTGCAAGCAGCCGTCTGTCACAGGTTTCTTCACCAAAACGCTTAGTCTAAATGTCAGACATGGCCTAGTCATGAACCAAATTATTTCCTTATGACTCTGGTCAAGCGTTATTATCTTTCACGGTGAAGATAAACACATAGTAAGGCAGCTTTCAGTCGGAAGCTACAAAATAACTCATTTTGTTTTCCTTGCTTTTGGCCAGAAGCGAAATGAATGCTAGTATTCAAAGGGAAATATGGGAGACGCATACTGTATATATTCTTTGTGATATGTGCGCTTGTACATCATTGTGGCTAAAAAAGGTTCCAAAGTGGATATCGGTAAAAATGAGTGATTTTGTCAATATGGCATATGGAACATTTGCTTCTTCAGTTTCAGGATTATGTGTGGTCACTCAAAAAAGTGACCTGAATTACGTTCCAAGGCTTAGGACGGTTTCATCCTATATGTAATTATTTTTTGTGTCAATTTTTTGCACTGTAAATTTCTCTTGCATGTTGCACTGCATAAAAGGACGGTCTTAATATTTTGGTGCATATTTATAATCTACATTATATATGTGCACATCAACAATAAAGGCATCTTACATTACAAAGTATACATTAAAATACTTTTTTGTTTTTTTGTTTCTTTGTGACTCCCATTACTTTGATGTAGTTTTACTTGAATAATAGATTTTTTAAAAATCGATTCTAGTGATCAGAACTCCACCTCCCAGAACCTTCAGCGGGCCACCTCCCATGGGCAATCATAAAGATGAGTATTTCCATTAATTTGTGATTAATCCGGTTTTGAAAATGGAACAAATGGGCACTTTTATTTGTACGAATATTTGAAATATGTACATTTAAGCACCCCTCTAGTTTTTGATCTAAAATGGTAAAAAAAAATGGGTGCTTATATTTGAAAAACAATATATGTGGTTTGTATGATAATGGCCTTACACAAACTCGGAGAGAAACCAAGATATGTTTGCACCATCTGCATAGCAGGCCGGTCCAGAGTCATCACTTATAAAGGCATTAGCATTAGCCTATCCACGGTGAGCTTTGCTTCACTGTTGTTTCTCTTGTTCCCTGAAGCCAGCAGGAACACAGAGGGAATTTGTCAGCGCAGGACCTCATAAATATTAAACATAACTAATGAGAACTAATCACCACTCCACAATGGATATTGACGGGCTTCACAAAGAGCAGCCTGTCATTAAAGCTAATCGCCTATGCATCCATTCATTTTTACACATGCGATTTATTGTGTCACACAATTTTAATCGTGACAGTTTTACAATGTCCTCTTTATGTGTTTAACTGTAGCTAGAAAACATCGATAAACAACTCAACTCAAGCTCCTGTTCATCTGCAAAGCGATTTTCACAGTCAGACTCTCAAAGTGGCTCCACAGAACCAAATATCCACACAATCCTAATCGCTTGAAATATTTTATGAAACACAAAAACGATTCAACAAACAGAGCAGCATAAACACCAAGAAGGTCCAGTAATCACTTACAGAACTTAAACTCTATAGACGTCTGGTTGTGCTTGTATATTTGTATTGTAGTTTTACAGCCAAAATCCATCATATAACAACAAAAATGGTGCAGAACAAAATCAACACTCTCAGTTATAATCATACTCCACAATGCATTGCTGCACCTGTTTTTTCTTGTTCTTTTTTTTCACTGTGACAAATGAACCGGGAGTTTATTATTTCAGCAGTAATTTTTAATCACTCTGCTGAGCTCACAATATTTTTAGAGAGAACTGCCAGTGTTATTGCACAACTTAATCGCCCATACAGCTATGTATAATTTCCATTAGTTAATTTGCAAGTTGGTAATTTAAAAATAAACCAATAAATAAACTAAAAACAACAACAACAACAAATAAACAAAAACACTATGACATCAGAGCAGTGTCAAGTTTTATGAAGACACCAAAACCTGAAGTATTCCTCTCGTTACTCTGCTTCTTATCCACCATCTGTCGTCACATCCACTCAAACCTGAGCAAAACCAACTGACCTTTGGGGTCCTTGTATTTTAAATAAATGAGGGTGACTGTGAGGGTCTGACCTGGCATGTGAGCTATTGCACAATGATGAATGTTAATGTGTGGGGGGGCAGAAGTTCAAGCTCCATTCAAATGCTTCAATTAATTAATGGTGTAATTAAGATGTTGCAATGACATGGACGGGCATGACGGGGATGAATATGTTGGCCCGTATCCACGCCAGACGCTGAAGGCAGCATGCAGTGATGAATGGTAGCCGCTTAATTTTTGTTTCCACTGTGACAGTGACCAACAAAGTCTCAGTTCCTGCCTGAAAACAGCTTTCATGAGAGTGTCAAGGAGCCAGAATGCATATACTGCAAATATTTTTTTAAAGTTATATTTCTTATTTATAAAGAATCTTTTATCTGATGAGGAAAATGCCCACTTGCCACAATTAGTGGTTAATTTAGACAATCCCAAGACTACAGTGAGATTAATCTAGATTTTAAAAACGTATCTATGATCATGTTTATGAAACAATGACATAACATAAATATGTTAATCCCTAATTGCAAAGCATTAACTGTGGCAAAAAAAAAAAAAAAGAATTAAATATAGTTGACTAAATTTACTTTTTGTATTTGTATACATATTTGATTTACAGTCATGGATCAGTTGATGGTTACAAGTGTTAACTTGATTAATTTTTTATATATTTTTTTATTTTACTAGTTTTTTGTGACAATTACTGTTGCAAAGTGTGTGGTTTTGTTTACAAGACAAGTGCAAGAATATTGATATATGCATTTATGTTGCAAAAAGTGACATTATTAGGACCTGCTGATCGGTTTTTATTCAATGTCACCTTGCCCTACGACACTTTTACAGACTTCTTTTTCCCGAATTTGCCTCACTCAACATCTTTGGAATGTTGCTACCTGCTACAATCTCACCCCTGATATTACAAAGCAAAGCTGTCCCATTGTCCTACTCCAAGGTGATGCAACCTGACAGCAACAGAGTAACAGCTTTGCGGTAGCATTGATGTCCCACCAAAAGTCACCTCATCGATCTAACCAGTAGGGACAGGCGTCAAGTTTCAGCCCCTGTGCCTGTTTAAATAGAGGTACAATTATTTTGTCTTCCTCTTTCTTCTCCCTGGGTTCCATTGGGGAATACTGTTTTGCAAGGTGACACAGGATCATCTCCTCTTTCACACTAAAGTTACACACGTTTAGTAGGTTTAAAGATGATGTGTCCAATTCCCATTGGAGTTTGTGCAGAAACTGTAGAAAACGATGATATCTCTATCATTCTCCTGAAAATATTAATACCAGTCTTGACCTTAGTGATTCGGTGACGGACGCCTTTTCTTTGTGGGTGAGGGTCTGAAACATGGCCTGAAAACACTCTCAGAATAATTTTGAGAGTTTGAGAAGATTAAGATTTTCATTTGGACACTTGCAGACGACATTTGTGTGATACTTTTATAGTTGACGTTTTTTATTGATCTTTATTTCTCTTTATTTATTGATTATTTTTACTAATTGATCATTGCTATTGGTCTTTATTGCTAAATCAGTTATTTTAAGGCTTATATTTTATGCGGTGGTTGATTGTGCTTGATAGTAATCAATTTACTGACATCAGATTACTTTTTCATTATTGTTAGCTAAAAAAAAAAAAACTATTGCAAATATAATGCACTTTTAGTTAAATATTATGTAATATACAAGTGAGTATGTAATACACAATTAAAAAATGCAGTTTGATTACATACAGTTCACAGCAATAACAACGGAGACGTTAAACTTACACGTGTTATTAGGAAACATTATCAAGTACTAGCCGAGTGAATATTGTTACTTTACATTACTTTACCGTCATTTGGCAGACACTTTTATCCAAAGCGACTTACAAAAAGAGGAGCAATTGGAGCAATTTGTCTAAAATAGGCTACAGTAGATGTCCACACAGGCTATACGGTATAACGTAACTTACTAGACAGAACAGCATGACAGTCTGTATACACAAGACAAAAACACAAGACGTTTTGTTTTTGTTAATCAGTGTTAAGGTGAAAGAGCTCAGTATTTTTTTTACCTGACTCAATACTTATTTTTAAAAAGCAAAAGAAAAATTGCTAAGTTAAGCCATTAGCTAAATGAAATAGCTGCTTTACAACTGTGTAAAATACTAAGCAGTGATTTTGCAAATAGACACCCAAAAGACACTCAAAATCAGTTAATTTTAAGATTTTGTAATTTTTCTGTTAAGACAATAGCTGCACGAATTATAAGATCTACTTGATAATCGAAAACCGTTCTGTTCATCAAAATCCACAAAACACTGGTTAATCATTAAAACATAAGGTGAGCATGTAATATTAAAACACCTACAGGCATTTTAGCACCCTGGACGAAATATATACTACCGCTGCATCAGAGGTGCCAGCCAATCTTGATGAAAATGTGCAAGGTTGGCCATTTTGAATGAAGAGCTGTAATCACTTCAATTTTGTTTTAAACTACAGTAATTTTGTGCATCTTTATTTGTTTAGTGATTGTGACAAATACTTTTTGCAATATTCCAAACACTTTGTATTGCTAATCTGTCAGGAGATAATTTACTGTACAGTGGTCTCCCAGTAAATTGGTCTTCTGCAGAGGCTTTATATACAAAGTTGATTTGTTTTAATCCCAGTAAACAAAGCAGATCTTCAATGGTTCATTTCACCATTCTCCCAATTTTTTCAAATGGCACTTTTACTAATGTTGTACTCCGGTGCTGCTGTATGTGTCTTTACTGGGAGCAGACTATTATTGATTGATTGATTGATTCAACTTTATTGTCATTGCAACATTACATGTTAAAATTGCGTTCACCGCTTAATTGAAAAGAGGTATACATTTCTGCACTACTGAAGCAAACCCACATTAGCTTCATTCACTAGTTATACACATCAAAATGACACAAAATAGTGATTACGCATTTAATTTGTTTGCTGTCTTTTGAGACCCTCAAGGTCACCTTAGAGAAGACAACACACACACACACAC
>SOMO01000085.1:395858-420513 GCA_028128575.1 Paedocypris carbunculus
GTGTGTGTGTGTGTGTGTGTGTGTGTGTGTGTGTGTTTGAGAGTGAGAGCACTAAGGTGGTGGACTGATGAAATAGGAAAAAAAGAAACGTTAACTAAAGATGAGAGAGAAGTAGAGAGAAAAGTAAGATCAGTGATAGAGCAGGTGAATGAGTAAGAAAGAGAAAAAGAATCTCAAGCCCTTGTTTGTTCGATGTGCCAAGGATAACAATATTGATCCAGCAAGATGTCAATCACAGCACTCAATAGACTATTTATGATCGTTATACCTTTACCTTTGAACCAACAGAGTGGAGTTAAAATGATGAGGGTGGACGGATAGAAAAGCTGCATTAAATAACATCTTTTAAAAGTGAAAACTCATCCAGACTCGCAAAGCACACAGCCAGGCTCTGCAGCCTGAAATCCATTCATTAAATGAGTCAAACATGTCTTAGATAATTATCCTAAAACACAATCTCGCAAGTGTTCTTTCAAAACAAGTACAATAGCATCACAATATTTCTTTCGATTAACAAAGATGCAGTGCGTTACATGAATGTTTATTTTGCTTCAAAGAATAAAATGACACAAATTTCATCATAAATGAATGATGATTATGGCTTCTCTGCTCCACACAAATTACATATGAGATTGACACACAAACCATCAAATGGTCACTTTTTAAAATGAAAATTCAACTAAAGAAGTGCAGCAATCATAGACCTCGATTTCTTACACTTCTACGCCTCAAACACAAGCATAAATAAGGGAAAGATAAATGCATCAGCTTGGGTTAATTGTCATGTTTTTGACAAGTTAATGGACTGATAGATGGCTGGACGGACGGATACAATGGATGGAAGGGCATCAGATGAGAAAAAATAGTGTGTCGATAAACTAGAGTTCCAGTGATCTCAATTATTACGCAGGTTGCGAGAAGGTTTTGAGGAGCTGGAGTCAATCATAACAACCACTGGCTTGAAAGAACATGCATCAAGAAATGATGGTCAATCATCAGAGGTGTAAAGAGAACCTGAAAACCATACTTGGGTCTCAGTCAAACTCTAATGTGCAAAAAAAAAAAAGAGGAGTAAAATAAAATTCAGAGCTGACTCTGATGTGATTCACAGTCTCAGAGGGGGCCAATGTTTTTATTATATTTGTTATACAGCTTCAACAAACGCTAGTTCTTAACTTTTCCTCTTTTTGGCCTGTAAATGAGGCCAGCATGGTAAACGTTCGTGTGATCTGCACTCTGCAGATGGCGATATTGTCTCATCTGCCAAATAAATCAATCTCGATAGAAATAGATGCTGACTTGCTGCACATAATCACAAAGTAACCGTAAAGTGTCCATTCTAATGTAGTGGTGTAAATAGTACAGATACTGAGTCACAAATGTAGTCAAGCAGAGACTAAAATCTGCTTATATCATTGATACTCCTTACAAGTACAAAGTAGCCAGAAATACTTAGATAATACTTAAAGTAACAAAGTCCATTTACTCCACTGTCAACCAAACACATTCACACTCTCACTTACACTGATTTTACACATTGCACAACTTTACACAACACTCATTTGTTCATATTTCTTTACTTGAAATCTAGGTTCTGCACTGTGAAAAGAAACTGAAGACCCAAAGAAAACCAACGCAAGCACGGGGACAACATGCAAAGTCCACACAGCAAGTCCCTGACTGGGTTGAACGGGTTCTCCTTGCTGTGAGGTGACGGAAGTAGCTGTACTCAGCTGTATAAAATGAATAGTTGAGTTGCATCCCTTGTTCAAAGACATATGACCAATGAGCAAGTAACAGAGGAAACCTGGCTAGGAAAACAAAAACTGACAAAGGGCAAGAGGAAAAATAAATCTAGGAAGAACTCGGTTCACCAGTGCCAGTCTCCTCTGACATTCTGGCAAGTCTACGTTTCTCTCATAAATGTCGCACAATGGCACCAGGTTTTCCCAACAGTGCAGAGTGATGACATCATACAGATTTTCCTGTGATCCAGAGAGAGGCCTACTGTACTTCCTACCAACACTCCAAGTGAGAGCCAACATGATGTAATCTCCATCCAACACTCAGGGCGACGTCACCTCCCACCAGGTGGCAGCGCCACTCTTCCCGGCAGAAGTGTAGAGCAGGACCTCAGGGGACGAGCGACACCCACTGTGCCACCAATGCCCATTTATTGCGGAATATATTTTGAAGTTGCATAAACCAGCCCATACACCTTTTTGCACCAAGAATCGGTTTGACAACACTCATAATCCCATAATTCCATAGGCCGTTAAAATGTTGGTGGGAAAATATAAAAGAGCCAGTGATAAAACAAGTGTGGCATTTTCTAAATATAATAGAAAACACAAATCTACTGTGTATACAGCTTTAAAAGCAGTGACCTTGTAACATCGTGCCAACCTTAATGCTTTTCAGTTCCAAAAAAACTACAAAAGTTTGCCGCTTAATGCAGAACGCTTGGTTTCTAAGGGGCGAAGCAGTTATGAAGGCTCCACTGGCTTATTGCGGAGCCGGATATTATGCAAAGTGACTTGGTGCGTGGGAACAACCTGTTGCAATAAATCAATATTTCAGGCAGGACTCCAGGTTATGTCTGTTAAATCTCGTTTTCTTATTCTTTTCAAGTCAAAGCATTTTCTGTCTACACTGGCATCGTTACTGTGCAAAACTTTCTAAAGATGTTTGCTTCTTGTTTATTTGATGTGCAAAGAAGATGTACAGTGGACAATAATCTAAACATGCCACATGAGTATTAGATAATCTTCCAAAACATCATTCAAAGACTGACAGTAAAATACATGGCAATAATGTAAGTTTTGTACTCTTACTTGTGTTCCAATCGTTTCTCACACCAGGACCAAAAACCATACAAACCATTAACCATGTAAAAGTGCCAGACATTCATTCTTCAACCGTTGTGAAAAGGACACAGATCTGTTGACAAATGTCCTCTAACTGTAAGTCCAACCCAGCTTTCCTGTCTAATGGAACCATCTGTTCCGTGATGATGATGTCACTTCCTGGAACACGGCTGAGAGAGAAAAGAGGAGAGAAAGAAAAAGAAAAAAAGACAAAAGAGCAGATTGTGATCCAGCTGTGACAGTTCAGGTCCATCGTTTGGGATTTGGACCTGTCACCTACCAAAAGGTTCGAATCCCTTCAATGGTTTTAACCCAGTGAAAAAGTTAGAATAGTATATCCATTGTAAACATTTTTGATGATGCTCAAACTATTACTTTTTTAAGTTATTAAACGTAATTTTAGAATGTCAATTCAATGAGCAAATGTTTCAACTTTTTGCATTTCCATTCAATCATTACAACGGGAATCAAGGAGAAGAGTGGTAAAAATGTTCTATTAAATGAAACTTTTTGATGTGACTTTTTTAAGGTGTGCAAATCATACTGTAGAGACGACATGCTAAATCTTGTTTTTCTAAAACGTGACCTTCAAATATTACAGTTGATTTGAAAGGTTTTACCAGCATAAACCAAATTCATCACTTTGATGCGGAGCTTTGTGGAATTTCCCCATTTAAAGTGAGTTCTAATTGGTTGATGCATCTGTCAGTCGATATGGCTGAAACCAAAAATGTGCGTTATTCTGTTTTGCGCACATGTCTGGATTCTAAATCTCTTCTGGAGTCTTATGTGCTGCCTGCTCGAGGTGTTTGCCTGACATATAGTTTTCTGTTATTATTCTTTTCACAGTGTAGAGACAAAATGTTTAAAGACTTTTCACTGCAGTCAGTTTTCCTGAAATATTGGTACTCCACAAGAAGTGATGGCTTGGTGATCCATTTTTTTTTTTCAATGTACCATTCACTTTTGGTCCACCAAAAGCAGTACGCTTAACTTGTCAGACTACAAATGGTTGGAATTCTATTTATCAAGCCCAGCCGTTGACCACATGACACACCTACAATTTAAGAGTGTTTGAAAGAAATGGAAAAGCCTTTCCTCCATCACGGCCACGGGCGTGAATTACAGACACTTCGAGGGTAATAACTGCGGGTCAAGGTGCCACATATGTACAGCACAGTGTCTGAAAGGATTTCTTAGAAATACTAAGTGCAAAAGGACTGTTTTACGGCTATAAGCTTTGCATGCCTGAAAGTAAAAATAATTTAAAAGGTGTGAGCCTAGGCTTTTTTCTTGATACTGATCACAATATCTTTTCAAAATGATAAAACTGAATTCAGTGTCAAGGCTTTGTGGTTTATGGGCATTTAAATGCCTTATAGCAATAAGAATTTCTTTTGACAGCCTTGCTGAAAATGAGGCGCACAGTGACATCCGTTTAAAATGGTATTACTCTACGTTTCAAAGTCTCGTGTGAAGAATTAATTTCAACAATCAAAGAAAACCTACTCGCCAAATTCTGGTCTTATTCATTTAAGACACAAATCATCCTTTCATTCAAATCAGAGGCGGATTGACCATCCAGCAAACAGACAAGTCACTTTCTCAGACAGCTAAATATGGCACAGCAGCAGCTTCTATGAGCTGAGACTGGATGAATCTGATGGAGTATTAGAGGCAAGAATTACACTGTTGGCTAAAAAATAGTCCAGAGATGACTAGGTTTTGATTTTGTCAAACCTACAACCAAAAATAACAACAATACCAAAAATATACATTTAGTTTAAAGTGCTTTTCAAAACACCCATGGACACTGTACAAAATAAAAAAGAAGTCTCTGAAGGACAAATTTACAGACAAATATTTCCCAGAGTATTATGCTGTATTAACGGTCCCGAGTTAACTTTCCAAATCTGAAAATGGAACGACGGTAAATTAAGACGGAAGGCGTATATGTTTGTGAACAAACTTGATCAACGATAAAGAAATCAAAACCTAGGGTTAGGAGAATATTAAGTCTTTTCTCAAAAACAATCGATGACATCGCATTAATGTAATAAGAATGGTGAGGCAATTCAATGTTAATTTCTTTTTTCTCAGGCCAATTTTACCAAGTACGGAAGGTAAGCAATAGCTAGATGTTCATCACCTTTCGCATTAAATGTAAAACAATTATTTGGTTAACAAACAAGTTTTTGGTATCCTCAAATGAACGCTCACAATAGAATATCATTTTTCAAAAGTGCATTAACAACATCTACAGAACCTTTAGCACCATTCAGAGCTCCAGTGGATAAAAACTAGCAGCTCATTTATAATTACTAAGCTTAAGAACTACAAAAAACAACATAGACTTGCTCAGATCACCACAAAAAGCCATGATCATCTCAAACTTTGACTTTTATACTAGCAATCTTGTTGATTTTATTTCACATTTGAGAGAGTGTGATGAACTCAATGCCTCGAGTTTATTATTGGTCCTGCACTCAAGTAGAAAGAGAGGATGACATCTTCTATTTGTGAAGCCCATAAAGGCATCAGTCAAACAGAAGATGCTGGAAGACCGTTGAGCACCGCACCTGCCATTAACACTGCAAGTGTGAGTCGGTGTGTCTGTATATACTGTGTGTGAGTGTGTGTGCACACAACTTGTGTGAGTGACTCTGGGCTAATCAGAGTTTTATCTCTCTCTTCCACTGCCAGCTGCTCCAATCTGCTCTGCAGGCTGCAGATTATAAATTTGTAAAAATGTGAAACATACACTCGCATTAACAAATGTCACGGAGGGCTTGGAGAGAAGGCGGAAAAAAACATCTGCATTTCCATAAAATAAAAAAAAAAACCTTTGTCTGCTGACATTTCCTTCTTGGGAAGCAAATTGAAATGGAATAATTTTAATTTTGTGTGATTTCAATAAGCCTGCATTGGAATTGTAATTAATACAAATGGCTGCTCTCCCTTAGGCTCCGGCGCTGACACTAGCTTAGTGAACAGGGGATGAAATTCCATTTGGACGTGTAAAGATTATTGTTATGAGAGCCCAACATTCCATTATTTCTATCTTCTCGTCTTTCTGTTCTTCATTTCCCCCTCCACATCGATTCACTTTCGTTTCCTGTTATTCATGGACTGTGAATTATAAGAATTAGTGAGGAAATAATGACGCTCTCTGTAGATGTCATGTGACCCACACACATCAATTTACATTTAGAATCAAGATTAAAATAAACTAAACTTGCTAACAAGGTTTCAAATCCATTGTGTTGCTAAAAATTAGCTTCACTGATCAAGCCACATGAAAAACCTAAAAAGAATTCCGCACTCTTCAATTTGTTACATTTTTGAACTTCCTTTAAAATGTACATACATTTTCAGTTGTTAATATATTTCATTAATTTTAATTTAAAGGTGAGCGTACATGTTACAAATAACCATTTTCATCTTGCATTATCGCAATCTCATTCTAAACTGGTCACATCAAAAAAAAATGTTGCAAGGGGCAGTTTAAAGTGAAAATAAACGTTCAAAAGCGATTTTCAATCTCTGCAATGCAAGCATTACACTAGGGGGGAGTTGAAAAGTTGTGCTTCACCAATTTGATTTAAAATTGAAACACTCAGTGGCATAAAAGCAGTTTTCCCAGGTAACTCAAATGCTGCACTGCAACAACACGCTGAAGTTGTTCAATAGCAACAAAGCTTAAAAAATACATATTTATTCACGATGAACAATATATACATTTTGTGTGCGAGTGTGTGTAAGAAAACCAAAAGTTAACTGTATTTATTGCGGAGATTGTTAAAAACGTGTGTTCGATCAATCTCTCTCTCTCTCATATTTGAACTCAATCATTTGCTGTTGCTTGTGCTTTGTGTTCACTTTGTAAGAGGCTTGTAATTAAACTAATATAAACTCTGTGTCAACCGACTTGACTAAGTGTAGTTTCTGGTTGGCTCTGTCCAATCCCATGGCCCAGATTGTGCCTAAAGATAGCAGAACCGCCCGGAACCCTAGAGATAGTCTGCCTCTCTCACAATGCCACGGATCCACACAGCGAGAGGAAGATAGGCCAAGCTTGTGGTGGAGGAGAGAGCATCATCAGGTCTCAGCTACAGTCATTGCCTCACACGTTTATTTATGCATGTGCAAGACACGTCTTCTCAAACCCCCCCTATCCGAAATCTCTTGTGGTGCAGATACACAGCACCGAAATTAGCTGCAAACAGTCGCAGCTATGAAACGGTTGCATCTCAAAAGAAGATTTGCCTTCTGAATCTCTGAGATTCAGATGATTTGCTGTTGGGAGTTGAATATTCTATTTGGGATATCTATCTTCATCAGTTCTCTGTTTATTGGCTTACAGTGGCTGAGCTTTTGAAAGTTTCTCTGAAAAGTTTAGAGCAGAATCGAATTTGAGGAACAATGTTGTTACTTTGATTTGCTCTTTTCATTGAGCTCACAGACTCGTCACAAGTCTCTGCACACCGAGCCATGACTTACGGGCGATGCAATTGAAAGGCTGAAAAAAAAAACACTCTAAATGGTGAAATTCAGAGGGAAACAGCTGCAAAGAAAGGTGCTTTTCATCTGTGTTCACCAAAAATAGCGGAACATTCTTAAAACAAGATGCAGGGAGAAATTTGCTCAGATTATTCATTTCTCGCTAGTTTTACTGTGATTAGAACAGTTCTGTAAGCTCGACCGAAGTCACATTATTGGATCTTATTTCAAATTCATCTGCATGTCGTATTTCTGTCACTATAATCAACTTGTTTCTTAGAAGCAGGAGTGAATTAACTTAAAAGCTAAATGTTTCAGCTTTTTTCTTCATATTTTACACTAGTTAGGGAAAAATCCTTCTCCAAAATTGACTCTTTTTCTCTCGTTCTATATCGCTCTTTTTTTTTTACTTTTATTTCATCCTTTTCTCTTTCACAACCCCCCACCACCACACACATACACATGCATACTCAATTCTCTCGCTCCATCACTCTCACATTATCACTCACTCAAAAATATCTCAAGATATTATTTTTACTTTTATCATACTCAAATCAATCTCAGCAATTCTGAGCTTGAGGCATGTTACACACCTAGAACGGTCACCATCCAATCACAGAGTGGGGCACAAAAATCTTTCCAAATATGCTCCACTGTACAACTAATCTATAGTCCTACCTTTTATTTAATTATGATGACATTATGGAATTTATCACATTATGTTTGTTGGCTGTACAAAATGGATGGATGACCAAACAGTGGTTGGATGTTTTTTGTTTGATGGTAGAAAATAAGATAAGACATTGGCGTAAAAATACTGAAATCAGCCATTAATAATCACTTTAACTAACATATTAGCACACTTCTGATTTTGTTTATATGCTTAAAAAAGGTGAAAATGACAGAATGTCTTCCATTCACTTGTGTGGAAGCCATACAACTATGCCAATAAAACCCATACAAACAACCATATTAGCTTCACTCCATTTTTCTTTTTACAGCCAAATATTTTCTTCCTTTCTTAAAAAAAAAAAACTTTTTATCCAAGATAGAAGTCCAATCAATCTCCACAGACAGTAAAACCTCTTCGCGCTCTATCTGACATCGAGAGGGCGAACAATGCAATTTTAAATGATTTCTTCCGATACAAAAGCAGCTGTGTACGTTTTCATTTGCTCTCTGAAGAACACTTGAGATAAATGCAAGTATTGCCAAGCTTCACGAAATGAGAAAACACAATTTCTTTAAGGATCTGCCCACTGTTCACAAAGGAACAGCTTAAATATGTCGATATCCTTCAATGTGTGCTTTCCTCAGCTCGCCTTAGGGTTTTTATTATCATACAGGATTTGTACGAAAGAACTGCACAGTAGAAATCCATTTTAACTGACAACGTTGCTTAGTTAACTAGCTGGATACAAACCTAGTTTTATCAATACAGTTTGTCTCACTGTTATTGATATTCAATCAATGCAAAATTACAGATGTTTAACATTTATGTTCCAACACACACACACACACACACACACACACACACACACACACACACACACACACACANTTTTGAGATTTCAAATTCCACATGTGATTCAGAGTACATAAACTATAGTTTGCTTATCATTGATGTTTCATTTTAAGTTTTTAAATATAATTTAATTTTTTATTATAATCTATGTGTCAAGACAGATTGTACCACTAAAGGTATGAATTGCTGGTGGTGTTGCGTTTGTTTACCTTTACCATCCACTGATGTCGCGTGGTTTGCTTGTTTAGGCATTGTTACTTTCTCATGTATATTCGTCCAAGTATTTTAATTAATAGAGTTCGAAAAGAAATATAATGTGCTCTAAAAAGAACTTTTCGTCTTTGGCCTAACAGGCACATCTTTTGACGTCGCTTAAACTCACGTGTGACGTCACTTTACCGCGATAAGAGCGCGCGGCTCACATTAGCCTCTAGATGGCAATGTTTACCACAACTCAGCCGAACCTCTCTATCTCAGCCAGAGTTCTTGCGGAAAGGCTGAACGCACGGTCTTCACACATTCATATTTTACAACCTGAGACAAGACAAATGTGTTTTTCAGTCGTGTTTAGAACAACACTAAATATTTAATATCAAAATTTAAAACCTGTTGGCCTTTCTATTTGATACACTGTGGTGACTTCAGCTTTTTTGGATGCATTGGATGGAAGATACATAACCATTCCACATCACCAGTAACCCATTTCAAGTCTGGGTTCTTTTCACATCATCTCTAAGCAAAATGTCAATCACCACGTCAATGGTTTTTTCATGCAATGAGCGCTGCTTATGATAGAATAAATATGTTTTTTACTACACGTTAAATTGTTTTCTTAACGAGGTGAAATTAAACCGCACATAGAGCCTCCTCATCCTATAACCTGCACCGTCTTTTCTGGCATAATTTGCTCCGTTTCGGCAGAGCTTGGTTGACGTTCGTTTCAGCCAATCATAATGTGCGTCCTTCCCTTTCGTTGACGTTAATGAAAAGACCGACCAATGAATGGAGACGGGGCGTTCCCCTGTGGGCACGTTCTGAGTTAGTGTGAGAAATTCAGTCTTGGGCAGAGGAGAGCGAGGACAAGCATCCCAACACATCTAACCGCCTGGACTTTTCCCTCTGCTCAGGTGCGCGCGGCGATTCGCGGCATTGGACAACGAAGCCACATCCGTGGATTTTCATCCAGACTGAGGACTGAGCGGGCACCTTCTCCTTTTGAACTTGACACTTTTTTTTCGCATGGGATAGTTTTGGATGAAAAACAGGTGCGTCTCAGTCCAGACTCCGGTGATGCGAAAACACCGGTAACGCGCGCGTGGATCACTTGATTTCGTTTCACCGATCACCGCTTTCTGCACGCTGGCTTACAGAGGAAAGTTCACCGAGCGTCTATGATTGATTGCTGTTGAACCAACATTTTCCTCCCAAAGCAGCTCTGCTCTAAGTTGGATTTTTGCACGATTGAAGGACTTTACGGTTTTCCCTCACCTGATCCTGAGCGACACGGATATCTTCATATTTGTCATTTCTCCCCGGAAGGTCGAACGGAATTGTCACTATGCGCGAAGACTAATAATCAGCGTATGAAGCTGCTCGCGGGGAACCGGGTAAGAAAACACATGCATGCATGCATACACCCAGACTGCTTTGCATGCTGACTTTATATTTTATTTGTTCGAATAAAACACATCTTCGTGCATGTGTTGTTTTATTCACTAGATGATAATAGTCCCAACATGCATCCTGAGATCTTGATATGTAACTTTGTGTTTTCATGTGAAATGCCTTGGAACATACTGCTGAGTGCATGACCGGCTGTAGTATTTTATAGAGATGTGGTGTATTACTCTGAGGAATTTGGCTGTAATGATGGTAAAATGCATTGAAGGATAATAGCTAGAAAGCAATGTCATCTGGGAACAACTAGACTGTCAACCTTCTTTTAAACCTGTGGCAGTTGCATTTCCTTCCCAATAAAGGGAATTTTGTTGATCAGCACTTTTGTTGGAATGTTTGGAATCTTGATTGTTGTTTATTATGGAATCCATGTAACATTTCGTGTCTGTTTGTAGGGACGTTTCTGGCTGCTCTTTATCTATACTCTGTGAAACCTTGGCTCTGACAACACCATATGGAGACAACTGTTTGAATTAAAGCAGCGGGAACTCACAAGAACTGCTGTCATGGATTTAAGGGATTTCTTCTTGTTAGCAACGTTAGTTGCTTGTTTCTGGTTAGACCCAACCATTGCCCAAGAGCTTATTTACCCCATTCGGGAAGAGCTGCAAGAGAATGTTCTTATCGGAAATATACCAAAGGACTTGAACATTTCCCATATGAACTCTGCTGGGTCTAGCAGTAATCTGGTTTACCGGCTCGTGTCAAAAGCAGGGGACAACCCGCTGCTTAGAGTGATGAGCAATACTGGAGAAATTTTTACCACCTCAAACCGCATCGACAGGGAGAAACTCTGCCCCGGACCTTCTTTTGAAGATGCTGAGTGTTCTTTTGAAATCGAGGTGGTAATACTACCCAATGATTTTTTCCGATTAATCAAAATTAAGATTGTTGTAAAAGACACCAATGACAATGCACCGATGTTCCCCTCACCCGTGATAAACATTTCAATTCCGGAAAACACACTCATCAACAGCCGCTTTGCCATCCCCTCCGCCACAGATCCAGATACCGGACCCAATAGCGTGCATAAGTATGAGCTTTTGAACGGCCAGAGTGCCTTCGGTTTGGACATTGTGGAGACACCAGAGGGTGAAAAATGGCCCCAGCTCATTGTTCAGCAAAATTTAGACAGGGAGCTAAAAGATACCTATGTGATGAAGGTCAAAGTGGAAGATGGTGGGAACCCACAGAAGTCCAGCACTGCCATTCTACAAGTTACTGTCACTGATGTCAATGATAATCGCCCTGTGTTTAAAGAGAGTCAGGTCGAAGTCCACATCCCGGAAAATTCTCCCGTTGGGACGTCGGTCGTACATTTGCAAGCCTCCGATGCTGACGTGGGGGCCAATGCAGAAATCAAATACATGTTCGGGACACAGGTGTCTCCAGCGACACGCAGGCTTTTTGCTCTGAACACCACCACTGGGCTCATAACAGTTCAAAGACCGCTTGACAGAGAGGAGACAGCCATTCACAAACTGTCAGTGCTGGCCAGCGATGGAAGCTCAAGTCCAGCGCGAGCCACCATAACTATCAACGTGACTGATGTTAATGACAATGCTCCCAACATTGACCTCAGATACATCATAAGTCCAACAAATGGTACCGTAATGCTTTCTGAAAAAGATCCAATTAACACCAAGATTGCTCTCATTACCGTATCAGACAAAGACACTGACGTTAACGGAAAGGTGATTTGTTTTATTGAGAAAGATGTTCCTTTTCATCTCAAACCCGTGTACGATAACCAGTATTTGCTGGAGACGTCTGCACTGCTCGATTACGAGGGTACCAAGGAGTACATCTTTAAAATCGTGGCTTCTGACTCCGGAAAACCTAGTTTAAACCAGACCGCCCTGGTCAGAGTACGACTGGAGGATGAAAACGACAATCCGCCCATTTTCACTCAGCCAGTCATCGAGCTGGCCGTCATGGAGAACAACCAGCGTGACATGTTCCTGACAACCATCAGCGCCACAGATGAAGACAGCGGAAGGAACGCTGAGATTGTCTATCAGCTTGGACCAAACGCTTCATTCTTTGATCTGGATCGCAAAACGGGTGTGCTAACGGCATCCCGAGTCTTTGACAGAGAGGAACAAGAGCGCTTCCTTTTTACCGTCACAGCTAGAGACAATGGCACCCGAGCCCTGCAGAGCCAGGCTGCTGTCATAGTGACCATACTGGATGAAAATGACAATAGCCCCAAATTCACACACAACCACTTTCAGTTTTTCGTCTCGGAGAATCTGCCAAAATATAGCACAGTAGGGGTGATCACTGTCACAGACGCTGACGCTGGCGAGAATGCTGTGGTGCGACTCTCCATACTCAATGACAACGAGAACTTCATCCTTGACCCGGATTCAGGAGTCATAAAGTCTAATGTTTCCTTCGACCGAGAGCAGCAGAGCTCCTACACATTTGACGTCAGGGCTGTGGACAACGGAAATCCTCCTTGTTCATCAGCTGCGAAAGTGACTATAAATGTCATTGATGTTAATGATAACATCCCCGTTGTCATTTACCCGCCATCCAACACTTCTTTCAAGTTAGTCCCTCTTTCCGCTATTCCGGGATCAGTTGTGGCTGAAGTCTTTGCTGTAGATAGTGATACAGGCATGAACGCGGAACTCAAGTACGCCATAGTGAATGGTGAAACACACAAAAGTCTTTTCAGGATCGACCCTGTGACGGGCAACATTACGTTGGAAAAGAAACCAACTGTTGCGGACATTGGCCTCCACAGACTTGTGGTCAACATCAGTGACTTTGGCTACCCTAAATCGTTGCACACTCTTTTTCTTGTTTTCCTCTATGTAAATGACACTGTTGGAAACTCTTCATACATTTACGACCTCATCCGAAGGACTATGGAAACGCCGCTGGATAAAAACATCGGCGAGAGCAGCGAGACTTATCAGAACGTTGACAACTTAAAGACAATCATCGCCATCATTACCGGTGCCATGGTGGTCATTGTGGTCATCTTCATAACCGTTCTGGTGCGATGCCGACACGCCTCGCAGTTCAAGGCCGCCCAGAGGAAGAAGCAGGGTGCAGAATGGATGTCCCCCAACCAAGAGAACAAGCAAAACAAGAAAAAGAAGCGCAAAAAGAGAAAGTCTCCAAAAAGTTCGCTTTTGAACTTTGTCACCATTGAGGAGAACAAACCTGACGACCCTGTCCACGAGCCCATAAATGGCACCATCAGTCTCCCGGCAGAGCTGGAAGAGCCAGGGATTGGACGCTTTGATTGGAATGCCACACCTACCACCACCTTCAAACCCAGCAGCCCAGACTTGGCCCGGCACTACAAGTCCGCTTCGCCCCAGTCCGCCTTCCATCTCAAAGCCGACACTCCGGTGTCTGTGAAAAAGCATCATGTGATACAGGAGCTGCCACTGGACAATACCTTTGTTGGAGGCTGTGACACGCTCTCCAAACGTTCCTCCACCAGCTCTGATCACTTCAGTGCCTCTGAATGCAGCTCACAAGGAGGCTTCAAGTCAAAGGGCGCACCTTTGCACACCAGACAGGTAAAGGAACACTTTTACTGGTCTATAAGTACTGCGTATAACTGCCCTGCGCAATTCTGAAGTGCCTGTGTTAGCTTCCTGGCTCCAAGTAAAACATCTGTCATGCACTATTTAGAATGTAGAATTAATGCCCCTGTAGATGTTCTCTTATAAATAACTTTGGGGGGAAAAAAAGTAATTCAAAGAAATATTGTATGTGTTTTTATATGGAGATAGCAAGATCGTTTGCTATTGTGATCATCTTATCCCATGCTTTTTGTGTTTTTTTTTTTCTTTCTTCTTCTACCTCTTTCCCTTTAATTCACACACTGCTCTAATCCAGTGGAGTTGTTTTAATGGTTGTGATTCAAGAAGAATCCGACATCAATGTCAATGATAAATCCTGAGAGGCTAGTTTCAGTTTAATTTCACTGTTCTGTCATGGTTCAAAGATGCAATGCTCTGAAAATTTGTGAAAGAAACATTTTTTTCTCGCCTGTCTACTTAAATAGCCATTTGCTCATGTTGACATCTCAGCATCTCCAAACGAGAACACTTATTAGACTTCAGCATTATCAAACAAATCCAGAAGACGGTTAAATGCTTTTTTTTTTACGTTTTCTTTTTCGGTATTTAATTAATAGGTTTCACAAGCTGTCGCCTTAATGTCTTTCACGTATGATCAGTGAAACTTTTTATTGAAGGCATTTATGCATATTCTAATGTGTTCTTTTTTGTAGAAAGTACTTGAAAATGCTTTTTGCCAAACACAGCATCTCTTAGTGTGATAGGCTGATGATGAGGGAGGGAGGGGAACTTTTCCTTTAGGTGGCACTGTTGTTCTGTAAGGTTTAATCTGGCAAGATTCCAACGTGCATTGTGTGTGTGTGTGTGTGTGTGTGTGTGTGTGTGTGTGCGTGTGTGCGCGCGTTGCATGGAGAAGATATGCGACTCTTTATCTGTGTGCTCATACGTGTGTGTGTGTGTGTGTGTGTGTGTGTATGTGTGCGCTCATGTAAGACAAACAGACATTTAGATGTATATACAGTAAGTTTAAATACATCCAGCAAGCCTTCCATCACTCCAGCTCTGTGCAGTTCAGTATTCATGCTACATTTCTAATTTGTTGTGAGAAAACTCATTTCCCACAATATCAAAGACAGCTGAAAGCTATTTGACTCGCGAAATGGATCTTAACGTTTTGCTTGTTTTGATGTTGTGTAATTGTTAGTTTCTTATCAGAACGATTGGCAATATGTTTGGTCAAGTGTAAATAACACATATTTAGAATTGAAATGAACTGCTTTCTAATTTAAAATAACTTAAATGGCATTTCCTGCACCCAAGTACTATTTTTTCCGATCAGCCATCGTCCCAGATTCCCTAAGAAATCCTTTCAGAATCATAGTTGTTTGTGTTTTTTTTTTTTTTTTCGGTAGGACTGTCATTATCCATTTTATTCATTTGTGAAGAATAAATGTCAAGTAGACAAGCGGATTTGAAACCTTTGTGTAGAACTGCACGAGTCCCTCGGGGTGGGATAAACAGAAATCTTTGATTAGGAATAAAAATCTAAATGAAATACATTTGACGTTTGATAAATAAATGACGTCTGAGTTGGATGATAGGTCACAGTCACTCCCAGTGTGAGTCAAGCAGAGCATTCCTCCCCATTTCACTCCCAATCGAGAGTCAAATGGAACATTTCAAGGCACGGACAATTCGAGAGGCTTCTTACTGAAATCTTGGCTGTGGGAAGCAGTTCATTATCTACGGTTTTCTCTGCTCTCAGTCCCAGTGTAGAACAACAGATTACACAATAATCAGCAATCCAGACCAAGACAATGGCCTCAATCTTGCTTCTAAAAGATCCCATATACATGCTTTTATGACCGAGCTAGTGACCTGAAATAATAACCTCCATTCTGAGACTGATGCCGGTTGACAAAGCAGATGTACTGTGCGACACTGCGCAAGGAATATTGTCCCTTTGTTTTGATCCTTAAAGGCCATTATCCGTGTTTCTCGTGAATGCACATTTCCTGAGTTATTTGCTTTTACTAGATCTACATCAATAGCCAACCCATCCTGACACCCAAAACTTTCACTGAAAATCATTGGACTATTAACACTCGTCTTTTTTAGTTGCTCACAGAGCTGCCGAGGTGTAAATGGCAAACGCGTTCACACTTCCAAGAAAGGACACCTCACTAAGAGAGAAAAGCAGTTTTACTATGAATGGATATCACATTATTTAAAAAGTAATGATGTTATATCGTAGTAGTGGGCTAAAAGAATTTCTGTTTTACTAAATGTGTTAAATATTATAAGGCAGTTTTAGCATGTTAAAAAGTCCACAAAAAATATTTTAATGAAATGCAATTTGAACAAATGTCAATCAACAACCCCATTAACAGCTCTTGTCGATTAACAATTTGCTTGTTAATCTAGATAAAACATAACACAAAATCAACATTATGTGATGTTTAAGAATCACTTCAAGAATGTTATGTGTGTTTGATTAGGAATGTCTTTCTCAGAAAGAGTCAATCTTAAATACTGAAATAAAATACTGCACAACAAGTTAATCATTCAGCCTTGACGCTTCATTGTAAAAAGTAATCTCATTTACAATACTAGCAAAGTGATGCGATAATGGTATTCACAATATCGCAATAGCCATATTGTGGCCGTCATAAAGCCGATATCGACCTTTATAAAGGTATTTCGCCCACCTCTAATATGAAGCGAATAAAAGAGCATTTTTTTCTAGCTATTTTTATATCCGTGCTAATGTTTGGGATTTATATTTCTCAGAACACGTCCACGCGGCTTTTGATTTCATTGTGACGCACACATTTCCCTCTGATGTAATTTACACCCTACATCAGATTGTTTCATTTATCTGTCAGTGTTTATTAGACCTGAGCTACTCGCCTTTCAAGAATCGCTCAGAGGAGTCGTGTTAATCACAGAATAATCGGACTAGGCCTTTCGCTCTTATTTATATTTTTCAACCGCATTCATTCCAGGTTGGACGGATGCTCGGGATGGAGGCGCATGAAAAAGTCTATTTCAAAGTGCATGAAACATTTAGATTATTGATTACCGTGCACGCATGGTGTGCCAGACTCGACTCTGCGGGAAAACTCCTCAACAAGCCTGATTAATAAACTCCACTGAGGAGATTAAACAGGGATGCGACTGCTCCAGACACTGCAGCATCACGCGCAGAGTTTGTTAGATCCCATCACATCCAGACTTCTTTGTTTAGAAGCCCTGTCCTTGGAAGCATTAGTCATTTCAGCGCAGACCGAAGCCCTACAGAACAAAAAGTGAGTGTTAGCGGTAATGAGATGCAGTTCTTCTGTGAAGTGCGCCGGTCATTCTGAAATGGATTAGGAAGCAATCAGACCCAAGAAATTCAGCGGCAGAGTTTTTAGAGTCCAGATGATTGTCTGGCGTCCACAGTCTCCCGTGTCACAGAGTTCTCTGTAATCTTGCAAAGCGTGGTGGAGTTTCCCGCTCACTCATAATAGGAACAATCTGTCGGCACCGGGCTTCCTGGGAGTCTCGGAAAGCTAAAACAATACCAAAGTGGAGCAAAAGTGTCTCCTCGCTGACTCGGGTTGTTGAATGTTAAAAGATTATGGATCGGCTCTGCTCTCCGCCATATGGGTTCCAGACAAAGGTTGCTGTCGAGGACACGTGTGGAATGATGAGTGTGTGTGTTCAAGCTTCTCTCAAGTGGCTTTGTGCTTCGATGAATGGACATCCTAATGCAAACAGTTGAGACTTGAGATGGTAGCGAACGTGGCGGTAATGGAGTCCGCATTGTGATGGTGAAGGGCCGGGAGGGAGTAGTTCTTTCCGCACAGGTTCATTTGCCACATTAATAAGGGATTAGCATGGACGGGGCTCCCAGGATCAGGGCCTGAAGTTTGAGAAGATTAATGGACTGTGACATTATTGCACCTGAGGGGGATGTCTGTTGCGATATCTGGTGCGTGGAGCTGACGGAGGGTCTCCATTGGGCCGGCGAGAGACTTAGCTGGGGTACAACACTTCGGGCGCTCATTGGCTTTAGCCGTGTTGCATAAAAGGCCTCTGTGATTCGTTAATGTTTTAAACATTTCACCAAACAACATCATACGCCCACTTCCTCTGGCCAGAAATGTCACAAACACGTAAAGTAGTGCAGATTTTTTTTTTTTTTTTTTTTACGAGAATTTTGCGTTTCGACACCACGCTCAGACCAAACAACAGTTGCTTGTGATTTCCCCATCTCATTAAGATGCATTTGGCAGACACGTTTATCCAAACTAACCTAGTTTGCATTTAAAACAAACATCTTTTTTAGGTTCACACGTTCCCTGGGAACCAAATCCACTATCTTGGCATTGCTAGCCCCGCGCTTAGCGCCTCAGCTACAGCAGCACGGGAATCAAACAGAGCTTTGATTTCACAATACAGAGGTGAAATTTTCCTGTTTTGTCCCTGTGAGGCTGTGAAGTCGAACTCGTTCGGTCTGAAGTGTTTTACAGTTACAGCTCATGTCCTGTCAAAGCTTTTGATAGGAAGACGGAAGACAAAAAAAAAGGAACGTTGCCTCAGGATGTCCAGTGGAGAGCTTGTGCGGAGTTTCTAAAAATAAAAGAAGAGACTGTAAGCGCGAGGTAGGGTTGAAAGCTCTCGCTCTGAAGTTTTTAGCAAGCTCAAGACTTTTGTGTAGAATGTGTCAGAGTAGAAGCCCAAGCACGAGGAGTTTTTGTAGTATTTTTTGTCAGTTTTGTGTATAGTGTACTGAACCTTTTTCCTTTATTTTTTCATTTCTATTTTTATTTTTTTTATAAATCCAGCCAACTATGTTTATTTTCTACACTAGCACAGAACATTGACAAATTACCAGGATTTCACAACATGTGCTGTTGACTTTACATCCATAGTTGACCTTCATTCAATCATATATAAATATATTTATATCTCATATTGTACCCATGTGCTTCTGTTGCCAATGCCAGTGTACAAGAAGACACCAGAATGATGCATTTGATAATTGCTGAATACAAAAATGAAAAGTAGATCGGTGGAAGAAAATGTTTCTTGCCTTATTTGTGATGCTCTGAAAGTTCTTACATGGGTTCAAATGCTCTCCTGGGGTTCATCTGACGTGCACGGTTTCATCTCAAACACACCTCTCATGTACACAGCACGGTGCTCTTTTAAAAATAAAGGTTCAAGTCCCAATAGAATTGGGTTTTAGGACCTAAAAAAAGAAAATCAGCCATGCGTTGGTGCTTTAACCATACCCAGAAACCAATGCAATGACCTAAAGAACCTAATTTCACACCAAGAACTACTTAGATTCTCATAAGAGCAATATAATTTTAGAACTTCACTGAAGATACGTCTATATTTTTAAGAGAGTGCTGTGCCTCATATTTTGGTGCTGTTATTCTGACACTATGACATCACGACAAACCCTTCGAGACTTTCCAAAGGTTGAATGAGTCACGCTGTCAGACCCCAGCACCCCCCCCCCTCCTCTTCAGATTGATAGCTTTGATTATCATAATCTGTAGTCAACTTCTCCTGTGCCTCCCCTTCTCTGCACTTGCCATAATTTATAATGTACATAAAAACTGTTTTATGTAAATGGACCGCCTGGTAATCTTGCTCAATGTGCTGTGTTATTCTGTAATGGACTATTGTTTTAATTTCTGCCTCTGTTCTCTCATTGTGTATTTCTCCGCTGGAATCTGTACTCAGCTGGATTAATCTTTAATGATTATTTAATTTTATTTATGTTTTTATTTTTTGCTGAGCATTGTTTGAACAGTGGTATTCTATCATTTTGCTTTCATAATAAATGTTGAAATGTGATTTTTCTTTTTTCTTCTGTTTTATCGTCCACTGCCTTTGACACTGTGAGCACAAATTTTCACTTTAGCAACTTGAGTCTATATAAAACTCATTCTTCAATCTTTAATGCTGGTTTAGTGTTTACATGCTTACAAACGCGAGGAAGACTGGGTATGACATCATTGAAATAAAAGAAATATAATGTTTCAAAGACATTGCAATAAAGTACATCAAGGTATTGGTCACTTAATTTAGTGTGCCTAAAAATAAAAAGACATTTTTAAAGAGCTTTAAGAAAAATTCAATTGAAAATGACCCGAAACGAAATGTAAAACTTTTGTTGTTCNCACACACACACACACACACACACACAAACTTAAACGTACACAGTTGGAAAAAGGAGTAGAGAAAAAAATTAAGCAGTCCACAAAATCTGTAAACAAGTAAGATCTGCATTATACAAGTAAAAATAGTTCTAGGCCTTTTTTTAGCATGTTATAAACAGCTTTAGCAAGTTAGTTGCGGTTAGTTGTTATGCATCACCAGTAGACTGCTTCCCCAAAAAGCCATTCACAACATTCTGCCAAAACTCTCCCACAGAAGCTTTTTAAATTTTATAGGTTTATACACGACAACAGGGATAAATCTCTTTAATAACATAAGAAGCAAAAGAGATTAGCGTGGAATGCGGCGTGATGCTATAGCGGTTGTTTGAAATGGCCATCTAAGTGCTGCATAAACACATGCTGAGTGTATGTCAAAGTGCAGAGTAAACACATCCACCGCTTAAACTCCTTCTTTAATCCCTTCATTTTTTGGAGCGTGACCTCGGTTCTGTTGGCGGACTGATGACTTGATGAGCTTGCACGGTCCTGGAATACAGAGCTAAGAGCCAAGCACAAGCAAATGCTTTGAAGGGTTAAAATAATTTCATCACAACCACATTACAGGTACTGTACTTTAGATTCCATTACATGTCACTGTATTATGCATCAACAGTAAAATATGAGAGCACTCTTTAACATTGCATAGATTTAGTTTATTTTAAAAATATTTGTGAATTATTTCAATTGTATTTATTTTTTTTTAGAATCGCTGCTCACTGAATATCCACATGTGCATTCAGTGTTTGAAGGTTTTCACAGCCCATTTATAAATTGGAATTTAAAAAAATAATTGACAGTATTTATGCATTAGAAATGGGTATAGTTTGCTTTTATATATAAATTAACAACATTATTTTTATAGTATGATACTTAACAATAATACTAATGCGCAGTTTAAATAATAAGTGAATACTAATAAAATAAAAGACACAATAAGATACAAAGTGAGCATTTCACATCAAAAACTGAATCAGTTTCAGTTAATGTTATAAAAATATTTTTTTTCTAAACATAACCCAAACTTTTAAAATCAAAGACTGTGTCAAATACCATCACTATAAAGAAACGTATGCAAACCAGTGCCATGATACAAGTCAAGGTGTTTAACATTTTGATCAGCAAATGCAGTTTTATGTTCTCGCGTTGAAAACAAATGATGACATACTGTATGTGACTGATTTTTTCAGTGCCAATATGAACCCATTTCCATATTGTGCTTGACTTTCTGTTCCCCATAGCTTGGGCAATAGAACAATTCACAAGCCACGCCAGAGCCGTGGGTTTGATTCCCAGAGATTGCGTGCTTAAAATTCACTGTTTGTGGCTTTGGATAAAAGCGCCTGCCAAATGCATAAATTTACATGTGTTGCAATTCACTGATGGAGAAGTAACGACAGAAATGTCTTCATGATGAATTCATGATTGAACAAACTCAAGTTGCCCAGTCTTTAATACAGAAGGGTGGCCAAAAACTTTAGGCATCACACATTCATAAAGGATGAACATTTAAACAACATATACCAATTCTCTTGAACCAACTGGTCATGAAGAGCAATCTTTTTAGATTTATAAATCTAAAGCTGCTTGGATGCTCTTCTTGGCTTGTCGCCTTCCTCCATCAGAACCCTGAAGGGAGAAACCATAACGGAACCAACAGCATGGTTAGGGCCACTATTTTACGTTCATCCATCCATATTTTTTTATGCTTATCTGAGTCATGAGGAGCTGGAGCCAATCCCAGCAACATTGGGCCAGAGGCGGAATACACTATAAATTGGTGGCCAACCAATCACAAAGCCGGACTCACTCACACTTCTTTAAATTATTCTGTACACGTTTTTGATCTGTGCCAGGAGACCCTGAGGAAACCCATGCTGAATGGTCCAGGCCGGGCCACCAGGTAGAACTAAATTGTGCTCAACACCTTGACATTACACCTATGAAATAAACGTGGTTCTTCAGACTGACTTTGCGGGCTTTGAGCTTTACGAGGGCAGGCACAATATTAGTTGCTCCAATCTGTATATCCATCTCTTGCTTTGTCTTGGCCCGGGAAAATGGATATTCGTAAGGCACAGTAAAAATGACAATAAAACTCACTCTCAACTTTCAGTCTCAATCTCTTTTTATTGCCACGCTTTGACGAGTCTCACGACTGGGCCGGGAGAGGTAATGCACTGAAGTGGCCCACTAACTCTGCCAGCGCGAGGAAAATGACCCGGCTGATTGCCGGCGTTCTTGATTGCTCGGAGCTGGACGGCACGAAAGCGCTGCGGCCTGCGATGCTGATTTACTTCCTGAAGTGATGCGGATGGAGGAACAGGTGCTGGAGTGTAAATATACATGTAGATGGCCTTTTGATTGTAATGACACAGCGGGCGCCAAGAACTCCAGACCAGCCGTTCCTCTTTCTGCCCATTTGCTGATTGTCTGAGCTGCTGTTTACTGACCGACTGGCACCTGGAATTCCATTTCTCTTCCGTCTAAAGACGAGTCGCCCTGCCGTGTTTATGTTGTCTTTTTTAAACAGTGTGATAATTCCAGCTTTTAAAAGAATGCATGCAATCAATGGTTTTCCTAAATGCTTTTACAGTTACAAACTTCATGAAGTAAAAATAAAAAGAAAGATAGATGCAGAGAGAGAGATGGAGTGAGGGGTAGACAGGGAGAGAGAGAGAAAGACTGGGATATATATACACACCGTAAAACCTCTAATAGAATGCCATCTCTNTATCGTAAAACCTCTAATAGAACGTCACCTCTAGTAGAACACCACCTCCAAAAGACCGCCACCCTTAACACACACATCTCTATCACATCCTGTGTCCTATGGGGCTTGTCATACTGACCCAGTGGATTGATTAAAAAAATAATAATGTAAATAAGTGCATCTAATACTATATCATACAATTGAAATAAAAACCCATATGGCTCATTTTAAGACAAATCGCTTCAATTGCTCCTTCTTACAACATAACAGGTTAGTGTAAACGTGTTTATGCTTTATTTTAAAGTTTAAAAAGAGGTAAAGAACTGCGTGCAACACATGCAAGCTTCTCATTGGCTCTTCCAAGGGACAAGTTCATCTGACGATTTGTAGCTGCTTGTTTCGCTCTCTCTATGTGTTTCTCAAAGCCTCAGTGCACTGCAAACCAAGAGTTGTATTTATCATTGTAACCAGGGTTACAGGAAGTCAGGTAAATCATTTGTCTGGTATATTTATCGGATATTTATTGTGACCAACAAGTTGAAAACTAAACCTAATCTAATAGAGCGCCAGCATGGTGGAAGAGTTGTAAATTAGAACGCCATGGTGTTCTATTAAAGGTTTTACGGTACTGATCAAAAAGTGAATGATTAATTCGTCAGAGAAAGACGCGAATAATGTTGCATTCAGAAAAGCATCTTTTTAAAAATGTTTGATGATTAAAAACCTGCCCTGCTTCTACTGACCTTTCCTTCCAGAGCAAGAACACCAAATATACTGTAGCTACAGGAAAGACAAAGAGAAGCGTCTCAGTGGCGGAACAAAGCACAGTTAAACACCAGAGCGAGTCAATGTTCTCCACATGTGCTGGCAGATCCAGTGCTCAGTGGATGAAAGCATGTGAGCGTTCGTAAAAATAGATAACATGTGAAAAACGTATGAGGGGGAGAAGAAAAAAAAAACCCTACCACCTGCTTAAAGGCAGTAAATCAGTTGGATTCTAATTGATAATGGGCTAATTTCCTGCAGAGGAACTGTAACTCACTCGAGCTCCTGTAGCCGCAATCCACTTCCCAGTCACATCAAGACTCACCGATTCCCACTCCATCTTTCCCAGATTCCTTTGGTGGATGAGCAGGTCATGGAATGTTTTTGTTCATGTCTTCGAAGAGTCTTCCACATGTAGATAACTGAAAGATTGATGTGCTGGAGTCAGAGAGAACACACGTGTGACAATCGAGTGATGCTATATGTTGTTCAACTTTACTGTCCTGAAGGAATTTCCACGCGTGTAGAAATAACATGCAAGTGGCTGTTAGTTATGAGGTCAATTATCATTTAATTAGCATGATGAAATCAATCATAGGTCAGATGTGGCAAGGCTTTTATCTCAAAGTGTAAAATCTGAAAAGAGCTACTGAGTAAAAATGCAATTCATCATTTAAACTTGAACTTCCATGCAAATGTTTGAGTTCTACTTCCATCCACTTACACATTTCCTGAAAGAGCAAACATTTTCCTACATTTCTATGTACAACACTTTTTATATTATACTTTTATATTTACAAGATAAAAGAATACATGAGTAGAAAGGAGGAAATGCCAAAAAG
>SOMO01000085.1:421164-441194 GCA_028128575.1 Paedocypris carbunculus
AAATAAATAAATAAATAAATGAACCCAGCTTTTCTTTAGGTATCTAACAAGAATGTCTAGAAAAGCCGTGTTCAATTTGTTTTGCTCTGTTTAAAAGCACTATTGAAATACTTTTAAAACAATGTTACAAAATTGGGGGTCTAGTCATTTTGTCCTCAATTGTATATCTCATATACAGTGTTTTACGCACTTACTGTATCAGTTTGAAGAGCATTAATCTAATTCTATAACATATCTAAGAAAGCGCAGTGAATCATACGCAGCCTGACAGTGTACTGACACTTGACCTATTCCCTTTCAACACTCACTTTGCCTACAGCTTTGAATCTCGCGGATCTCTCATGACCTCATTCTCCACTCCTGACTCTGCTCATGGGATGAGCCTTCAAGACATAATGACTCTTCCACAACCCCGCACAGAAGCCGCATGTAGACTTTACACCCCAGGGTTCCGGGCAAACGTGTTAAAAGATTACAGTGGTGGTGATGTCTGACGCACACGGCTCAAACAAACGACCACTCTTCTGTATCCGCAAACCTCCCCCGACCCCAAAACAGTCTCTGTGTTGTTCTCATATCCGAGGTGATGAACCTTCCAGCTCCTCCAGGCTTATAAATATCCCCAGATCTTTAGAGAGACCCCGTATAGAGGGGACATGATGTGTAAGACCACCACAACCCCTGACAAATATCAAAGAGCCGGTCATGCTTTCATCTCGCATTCGACTCACATTCATGTCACTGAAAGTGACCCTGTGTCACTGTATTCTATATGGACAAACAACAGCCTTATACTGGACCTCCATCTCACAGAGGACATTATAAATGAGTTTCTAGTAGGACGAGGACAAAAGCACTTCCGTTTCCTACAGAAATATGTATGAGCATGACATGGATTTTCATGAAGAGCAATCTGAATCTGAAATCATTCTGACAAAACAAACAAAAAAAACATTGGCAAAATATTTCAAGATAGAGGATTGGATTGATTTTACATCTGCCCTGTGAGCATAATCACCTGATGGTCAATAATAATTATGAGCTACGTTCGGCATAGATTTGAATGGAAAGCGGTCATAGATCTGCTTAGAATTATAATCCCATAGGTCATTTGTTGTAGCAATATGGGATTATGTCAGAAAGGCTGTAATGCCAAAGATTGATTGGATTACCGCGTCTTTGCAGGGTCCGCGGCTCAACACAACCTGTATTAATTTCTCTTCACTCGCCCTGCAGTCACCGCAGTGTTTGTGGAGCTGAAAGTGTGTAAATATATCTGCTTTTATTTGTCCCATAAAAAGGGATGCGTTCACTTTTTTCTATATATTCTCTTTTCAAGAGCCGTGCACTTGTGAATCACAATGACTGAAACATGATGGAATTGGAAAAATTACTTCCATCTAAGAACATCATGCCACATCAATACAGACAAGACTTTAGTTTTCTAGCACTTTAACATATTTATGCCATAATAAATATCTTATACTGTGTGTATGTACCGTATGTGTGTTTGTGTGTGTGTGTGTGTGTGTGTGTGTGTGTGTGTGTGTGTGTGTGTAGATATATAAGGTACATACACACACAGTAAAAGCTTTTATATACATATATAGATACATACACATGCTTCAAAATAATCTATATTATCAGAATCAGATATTCTTTATTCATCCCCTTGGGAGGAAATTCTTTTTAGTTTCAAGCTCTCAAGTACAACCCTTGATTTACAAACATTAATTAGAAATAAAGTTAGAAAACAAAAGATAGAAAGTATAAATATACAAACATATACACATAGATATACACTCACTGTATATGCTTTTTATGTACACAAGGACAATCTAAAGATATGCTCTTTACACCAAGAAAGGTATGTAGCAGAATGGTCAATAAAACAGGTTATTTTAGTTTGGCGTTAAATAGTTTGATGGCAGCAGGTAGGAATGATTTCCTGTGCCTCTCTTTGTTAATCTCTTTTTTATTAATTTCTATTTGTAGCAAATAGAAATTTTTCTTTGATAGCTAAGGGATGTTTGCGTTGAAATGACAATTGAGACTGATAGAACCCGAAATTGCAAAATAACTACGGTAAATATATAACACTATATAAACATATAAAAGCAACATAAAAACCACTTGCAGTAAAATAAATACTGTACTGTAGGTGCCTCCACACTAAAAAGTCTATATGAATCTGTCTAAAATATTTTAAAAGCACTAGTAATCCAGAACGGCAACATTAATGAAATCAAAAATGACTTTCCTTGTGAAGTAGATAATTTCACTGTTCATCTTTTTGTGAGTAATAATTTATCCTAAGTCTGTATTTAACTGTCCAATCCTCGAGTCCCGGCGATGACGTTTTTCATTTTCACTGAGGAGATTTCCTCAAAAAGCCACCTATATCAAATTCAAACAATCTCAGTTAACGGCGAGGGGTCGTAATGAAGACAAGCAGAATATTAATGTGCAGCGAATAAAAATATTACAATGAAGCTAAACAGCCGTCACAGTGATGCCACTCAGCATCCTTGCAAATAATACCATTTCACACTCACAATACACGTGTTATTACACATGAATCAAGCAACTGACATATGCAAGTAGGCCGTGCACATTAATTATTGTCTAAAACATATTTTGTTGCACATTATTTCTGCTTCCTCTGGCCATGTAATCTATGTAACTGCTGCTGCTTTACATCAGAAATGATTTAGTTTTGAAGCAAGATTGATGGTCAGTATCTCACCATGTATTGTGTTCAATCCTCCGTATTTGTCAAAGGAGCTTGTTGAATCCACAAAATCTCTGTCTCCTGTAATCAGTTACAACAAATTACAGTACAACTTCACAATTCACTCTAATGTTCAGTTTCACTCTATTTTCTCTGACAGATGCAGAAGTCTAGCACATATTTGAACTAGACCGCACTTTGTAAAGCTTCAGCTAGAATGTGGACTGTAATGCCATTGGTTGTTCAAGACTCATTATGAAAAAGCATATTTAATATCAGATGTTTTGGTTTCTGTGCTGAGTCACAAGCTCAATGTGTGTTCAACTCTGGAGCTCCATGGGTCATATCCTTTTATTGCACAGCGTATGTGTTTCCTCTCTCCTGGGCTCCGCTCACTAAATGGCTGCTTGGTCGATGGACAGTTTTAACTCTAAACCTCAGGAGGGAAGGAAACACAGATGGTCATAGAGGGCGAGAGAAGGGGCAGAAGGAGGTTGGGGAAAACTAGAGCTGAGTAAAACGAAGAGAATTTGTGTCTGATGGAATATACAAAGAAAGAGAAAATGACGCATAGGCTGTTCTACGAGCAATCTCTCGTAACTCTCCAGAGAGAAAGTCTCCACAGACTGCAATTGCTGTTCCGCTAATGCACTAACTGCTGCGCTCTACCTGAGCTGCTCCACTGTCACTGTACATGCATAATGTAAAAAAAGAAGAAAAAAAAATAGAACTTTCATATAGGAAACACAATCTTTGGCTCTAGACTTCCAACTGAGTTTTGGTTCCTTTCCACAAAAGGATTATAATCCAGTGTTATTGCCATGTGACATGGATGAAAAACTTCTCGGAATCTCTGTCCTTAGTCATTTTTATTTCGTCTCTGGGCTGTTTTTTGTCCCTTTATGCGTTGAAAGAACAGAACATAGCGAGATAGAGCAGAGAAAACAGCAGTTTGCCTTCAGCATCAAAAGCATTTCGCAGCATTTTCATGGAAATATAAATCATCATCAGGCCACATGAATACAACTTGTAACTGAAATTGAAAATTTTAATTAACTTTTAAATTTGGAAAGGTCAAAGCACACATCACAGAAAAGGTTACAATATGGATGTTTCTGGAATGTTCTGTTCGGTACTTTGGTCTTTGAAAAGCCATTTGAAAATATATAAAAACAATTTTAAGCCAGACACTTTAGAATGAAGTTGCTCCTCCGATGCTCCTGTACACGGTCTGTGCTGGCAGCGTTTCACAAGGCCTCAGACAGTGCCGATAAATCAAGCTCTGGTCCAAAATCAATAGAATTCAGCAGTTACTAAAAGCATAAGATCACAAATCTCAGAAAGTGGCCGTGGAAGAGGTCAGGACCATAAATGTTGTGACACATTATGTGTAGACACTTTTGGATTTTTTTTACAGAATGTTTATTTAGTAGTCTTAGAACAACACAAGATGCTTAGGTTGATACCTGATAATATCAACAAAATAATGATACCTGGTTTTAATAGAGCAATACTTTTCCTTAAGTACGCAAATTGAACCTGAGAGGTTTGTGTGTACTTTTCTGGTAGGTGCGCACTTGGGATTTAACAGGTGCGCACTTAAGATTTACAAACACTTAAGAGCCACGCCCACAACTAATTAAAGACTAACCAGCTAAAGCCTCAATGAGTCTAAACTGTGGCAAAATATTTTCTGTGCGACTCGTCAATTTTTCTCACTTCTGCATGCTGTACAATGCAAAAACGTATAAACGTTTTAAAATATAAATGCATTTTACAATACAGAATGACAATAAACAACAAGGTAGAAAGATACAATTACATTATGTAAACACCGGATAACATAACAAACACAATATACAACAATATATCATGAAAATAATAATACTGATGATTATGATGATAGTAATAATAATCATGATAAAGCTCTTTTCATGGATAAAAATCCCACAGTGTATTAGAGTAAAAAACACAAGAACCAAAAACCCTTCATAAAACATCATGACAGATTAATCGAGTGCATTCTTAGTTGTTCAATGCCTCATAAACTGTGGTTCACTTTTAATCACAGAACGACGGATTGGCAGGATGTATGGTGAACGAAGTGATGGCATCATCAGACATGTCATACTTTAAATGTGGTGCGTCGCGACAGACTGCAGTATGTATGTACAGTAGATGTGAAGACGCTCTTGGGAGTGAGGGGATTGTTGTCAGAGCATTAGCTGCCTGCTACCCTTCTGGTTCCCTTTTGGCACGCCTGCCCCTGTTACCCAGTTTAGCGGTGTATTATCTTTCAGTACCACTCCTCCTAACAGGAAACGCCACGCTTTCCCGGCATATTTGGGTCAGGCATTAGTGTTGCACCTCTGACGTGTGTACTAACATGCTTTGCTTTTTCCTCTCCGTGGGACTCCTCCGCCAATTGCATGGATAAACGAGTAGAACAGAAAGAGCGGCGGAGGAGGAGACCCGTGGGTTCCAAGTGTTTGATCCATATCGAAGCATGTTTTATAGATATCTGAGTCTGGTGTCTGCTGGGAATCTACAACTCAATGACTCTATTCCAAATAGAGCAAAACAGAAAAAGAAAGCATTCCCGCTGCTTCTTACTATTCTCTGTCTCTAGAGGGATGGGAGGGTCTGCCGTTTACACCAGCTTAAGAGAGTCACATTTACTGGCTGTTTTGATATTGACTGTCTGAAGAGGCTAAAAAATAATATCTCTTCCAAGTCGAACCTATGGGAGGAATTTTTTTTTATAGTGGAAATTCCAAGGCGACATTGTTGATATTGCTCAATCAGTCTGTGCAGAGTTTGTAAAACTATAACATGCATGCACACACACACATATACAGACAGAATGGCTTTTGCCTTACGGACTACACTACTTATTCAGAACTGCATATGAGTCTCGACCTGCTCGCCACTCATAACCGGTACTAATTATGGTGGTGACTGGCCAAGTGATACATTTACGTGTAATTTTGTGTTTGATCTTTTATGGGTAACCAATGTAAAGATTTGTGGTCCATTTTTATGGTTTAGGAGAGTATTCAAGCTGTACAAGAAGTACAACGTTTTGCACAGGTTCATCAAAAGTTACTATAATAATGTTAATAATAATAACAACAACAGTATCAACAATAATAAAATGAAAAATATATATAGAGAGTGGTACCCCAATTTACGAAATTAATCTGTGCCGAGAGCCGCAAATTTCCTTATCTGAGCCGCATTTTGCATCTAATCCAGATCAAGTTTTTCTAGGCATTCATATGATTTGAATAGTTTTGTGGCAATTTATGTATTATTTGTTGTCCGCTGAAGTTGTCTTTTGTGTTTACTGTTTTAGAGTGCGGTCACTTTTACTTTTTTTGACACGCAAAGAATATATATATATATAAACTTAAACTTTGAAACCTCAAAACTTATTAGATAGCATAATGTGTGCTATGAGCTAAAAGTACAATCAAACATTATATTTTACTTCTTGTTCATAATTGAAAATTCTCTCTGTATAAAAAAGGACAAAAACATTATATTTTCCAAAAATAAATGCAAGCAAAATGTAAAAATGAAAGCAAAAAGCAAAAAATTACCATCAAATTGGTCTGCAGGATGAGGCTGAGCATTCTGGGTGATGTAGTCCGGGAGCTTGTTACTAATACTTACGGTATAATGAGGCGTTTGCATACTCTTATGAGAATTGTTGTTTGCACATGACAATGGATGATTGAGCAGCATAAAAAAACAAATACCATCACAGTCTTACTCTGCCTGTAACCTTCCACATGTTTGAAGAAACTTGTGTTTTAACACTTGTTTGCGATGGATAATGGGCTTCAGCGCGGCTGCTCGAGCAACATTAGTCGCACACTCACGTTAACACAGGCGCATGTCTTGAATATTCATTGAGTCAGTGTGATGCCATGTTTGATTCAACACAATTCCCAACACCTTGTTATGCATTTTTTAGCTCAGAAAGTTTGTTACCGACTTCTGTTTTATTTCAGCCTGCGTGTTCTCCAAGCACAGAGTCATATTTACACTTAGAGCTCAGTCCAAACGAATTGACTCTGGCGTGTCCCATAGCAATTATTCTCAATTCATAATTAATGCACCTCGGTCTGGGAGCTAATTTAGGTTTGCGCGTTGACTTGAGTGCTGTGTGTGGTTGTCAGTCCCTATCACGGTAAACAGCGGTAGTGGAGGAGAGAGCCCGGCATGTTAGCGCATTAGCAGGGCCCGTGGGAGCTGTTTTTTGTGGCGTGCTGTTGTTCCTTTGTAGCGAGAGACACACAAAAACAGGCATAGGAGTGGCGCTAACAGATGCAGGTGATGTTTACAACATCAGAGTTGTTGATTCCATATCCTGCAAGAGATACCACACATTGCGGGGACTGTAGAACAAGGATCAATTAAAAAGTAACATCTTCCAGTAATGATTAGAAAAATATTTTTAGGATAAGGCTAACTTAAAATGTAGCAAAATAAATGATAATATGTAATAATAATATCACCTCGTCCACTCAAGTAACTTGTCGGCACAATGGACGGTGTAACAAGTAACAGTGAGTGTCCATTCAAATGTAGTGGAGTAAAGAGTACACATACTTAATCAAAGACGTAGTCAAGTAGAGCGTAAAAGTTGCTTATCAAATCAAGTATAGAGTAGTCAAAAGTACTGAAGTAAAGTAATGATGTTAATTTACTCGACCACTGGTAGTCTGATAAGTACAATATGCGTCCAAGATGCATTTATTGGATGAATTAAGGATGTTTGAATATGGCATAGATGCAGAAATTGCAAGCGGATGAATGCATAAATGACAGAGAGACATGTGAATGGTTGGATAGATGGATGAATACAGAATCTCAGATTGAATGAAAACTGACAGAAAGACTATAGATGGAAGAATGGATGGTTAATTGGGTGAAAGAATGGATGGATGGATTGAAGTATGGATAGATGGATGGATGGGTAGGTAAATTGATATGCAGCTCTTTTCGTCTCCATGGTGATTTATCAAAATTGTCATCAGCACATTCTTCTGTCTTATGTCAAACACGTGGATGTTCAACATATGTACTGCAGTGTTTGGCCAGATGTTATTTTAGCTTCATGTCAGCATCGCTAATTGCTAATATGTGCAAACTACAAACTGAAGGTCTGTTGGATTCTTTTCTATGGATTTTGTCACTCACTTCACCTCCATTTCAATGTGCCAACTGCTCTATTTCCAATGATTTAAAGCCTGCTGTGTAAAAGAAGCCGTTGTTATTTTTCCATAGATTACTCACATTAAAGAAATCTGACATAAATCTGTATAATTTACTGCCATAAACAGGAACATCTAGAAGCACCTTTACATGGAAATGGCAAAAACACTTTTTTTTTACTGTGCGGAAAAATAATTGTTTTTTAGGATATTTTTTTCTGAACTTGTGCATGAAGGTGAAAATACCCATCTACAGTATGTAAGATGGAGGAATGGATGAATAATAGGGTTTTATTTTTTCATTACTGAATTTTGGATTACGTTTGGTTGCAAAGGAGAATTCGGCTGTGGAGATATTCAGGTCACTACACACGTACACAGGCTAATGCACCCAACCACAGATATCATTATCTGGAGCAGGAGATGATGGTGTCATCGATTGTGGCCAAGTCGGGAGCATTTCATTTGCTTCGGGCTACACGTCTGATGAGTCCTTCTCTTTCTCTCTGCCCAATCCTTCTTGCGTTCTGCCACCAGGGAGAATTAACTGTATGTGAGGTTGGATACCAATGCATTAGTAGCTAAAAACATCCAGCAGGAGAGGATGGAGCTTTAGCAGTTTTCTGCAAATCTCACACAAATAACATCTGCTCTGATTTGGCTGCCTGGCGTAACCATCACAAGTCAACCCAGAGGGTCTCATGATCTCTCATGCCTCTGAACCTCAAGCGAGAAGGAGTCATCTTCTTTACTCAGAGTTAGTCTATGTTTGGAAACCTTTTGGGGGACTTTATGTCTTTTAGATGTTTCATCTAGTGCAATGTGCATTGAAAAAGTCATTTTTGGTGGTTCACAAACTAATTTTCTATGGCTTGTGGACTGAATGGAGAGGTTTAATTCTCTGATACGATCTCTGTGGAACATCGGTGCAGGTGTGGGGTTTTAGTGAGTCATGTGAGGCTTGTTTACATGTTCACGCAAGACTACAGCAAGATCTTTTTGTGCATATGAAATGTAACATCAGCTAATAACGATCATCTTGTGATAAAGAGCTGGTCTACACACATTTGCACTGATACTCTGGAAAGAACCAAGAGATTGTAATCTTGGGACTGGTATTCTGACAGTGCCAAAGACATTAGATGGAATTTGATTAAAAAAAAAAAATACATGTTCAAATATTGTTTGGTAAATATTAAAGAGTCAGTTGTAGAAACCACTTCAATTCAGCTCTAAACTTAATCTTAAGATCCAGATTAATAGAATGCAATGTTTAAACGAGACTTTAAACCTATCAAATGTCATCTGCAACCACAAAATAATCATTGATTCAGGATGTTGATTGGCTTGAGCCAAAGATTAATGTTTTGTAAATTGTTCAGACTGGAAATCCATTCATTCTCAGAAGTAATTTGTTATGCCTAATATATAACCAAGTTTGACTTTATCAGAAACAAAGGCATTTCCACATTTATCAGATTAATAAACTTGAGTCGTAATAAATGAGATGTTTTTTGTGGTTCTTTTTGTGGCCCTTACTCTTGCTAATCATTAGTAAAAAAAGGTAAAATATTTTTTTCATTCTTGGTTAAGACTGTGTGTGCAAGTTCAGTCATTTTTTTTTTCTTCTTAGAAGGGAAATCTTGCAATCGTTTTGTGCAAATGTGCGTAAGTGTGTATGTGTCTGTGTGTAGATAGTGTGGGAAGGATCTAACACTTTTTAATTTGTGCTACATCAGAGTCGTCCTCTGGCTAATATGCTTGACGTCATTCCAATTTCCACCATTACTGTGAAGCAGAATCCACTGGGGGCTTTCATTCTAAAGACTGAAACACTCTGCTCACAGGTTATACATGGCACCGGTTTTTGGATTGACTTGTGTCAAGAAAATTAGACGGTCCATCAATCTGTGGCCTTGACATTACTGTAAAGTCATCCCATGGTGTGTTTTGTTTTCTGTGATGATCAAGACTTCACATTCATATGTACACCATACTGCAGATTATGCTCATAACAACAGTTTGTGTTTCAGTTCAGAATCGTGATGTTCACAGGCACTCTCTTCACTGAATGATGAAGTTTATCGGGAGTTTGTTGTCACGTTTTGAGTTATTGGTTACTCTCGTGGCTTGTGCTGCGGTTTGGATGAATCACTGTTTGTAGTGGACAAGAAGTAATAGGGTCTTCTGATTTCGATCTAATACTTTCCTGTGTCTTTCTTTGCTGGACTTCACCAGTGTGGAGGCAACAGATTATGTTTTATATAGAATGAATACAGATGTAGATACAGATCCAAAGTCACAGCTGAAACCAGTTTGCAAGTGTTTGATCAAGTTAAATTCACAGACGGATAGATTGACATTGTTCAATAGAAGATACGTACATGATTATAAAAAAATTCGTCCAAAAGAACTGTTTTCATCCAATCATATTTATGAACTTTAAAATGAAATTTTGTGCACTTTTGGAACACGTTTTTAGGCTATGTTTAATTTGAATTTCTCAAAAAAAAAAATGTTTCCATGCAACACACAACCAGGATTGTTGTACAACCATACACAGAGACACACACACATTAACACTCACTCACACACATGGTCAATTTTCCAAACTCAAATTCTCCCACATGTTTTTAGACTGAAACTGGAGACCAAGAGGAAAACCACAAAGTGCACACAAACTTCACCCAAAATGAACTTGCATCTCTAACTGGTCCTTCTCGCTATGATGCAGAAGCGTGGAAAATATATCCCAATAAAGAAATAGAAAAAACTTAAATATTAAAAGCTAGCAGTGAGCCTGCTTTTGATGGCAATGATTGCATCACAGATTTGTGAGTGTTACACATGCTTGCACAAAGGCCAATTAGAATGACAGAGATGGACATTTTGTTTTTTAAACACACGACGCCAAGCCAAGTGATGAATCATGGGATATTTAAATGCAGATGCCTGGTGAACAAAGCCTCTAATAACCACAATATCCCTGCATTGGCACAAACAGAATCTGCATTACAAATATATAATTCTAGAAAATTCCATGAAGCAAAGACAATTTGAGGGTATTTATTTAATAGAATAAAAATAGATTTTGAAACAAACAGTCTAGGATCTATACATCAAGCAAGTTAAATGTATCGCACTTGAATTTTCATGAAATGCATTTAGCATTTTCTCGCCCTAAAGCTGTTCTTTATTAAAGCCTGTGACATCTTGGGATTACTTGACTTGCTGAAGGGCAGCGTGGTAGATGGGCAACACTATTCGGTATCTGAAGTAATGCTACATTGAGTTCTTAATGATGTAAAAAGATGCTTATTTACAGCATGGTGTCTACAGTATTGCTTTGGCATCGTGCTTCTGGAAATATAAAGACTTTAAAGGGTGTGTTCACCTTCAAATGCACATCATGCGGCTCTGAACTTGTGTTATATTTAGCATTATGTCATGAAAAATGAATTTGTGTACATGCATATCTTGCTTAAACGAGAACGCTAAAGGATTCTGGAATGCGTAGAAAAAGAAAAAGACAGCTGAAAAATAGAGCATAGAATTTTGCTCTTTGACTCATTTCAGACAATTATTTGGCAACTTAGATTGGATTCTCACAGGCATTATGTTTGGTATATTGTTCAATCTTTGGGGATTTGCATTGCATTACAGTTACACAATGAACCAACTTCATGCTTCCTGGGAGTCTGTTTCACAATCTTGGTTGTTGTGAACATCATCGTTGCAGACTGGTCTACAGGAAAGCTCAATCTCCCTTGTTTAATGATAGCGTGCCGATCTTAGTTTAGTGGAGTAAATTGGGGAAACTAACATTTTAAAAATTTCACATTGTTATGAGTTGAATATTGGTCACAAACAATCACCAGAGCTGTCAAGTAATAATGTAAAAATACTTAGTTACTTTACATAAGTATAACTTTGGCTTATTTTTACTTTACTAAGCCAAAGTATTGTCACCTACTACAGTACTTTCTTCGTCTACTTGGGACTGCAGTACTTATACTGTAAAAAGCTTTCCCCTCCTTACATTTTAATAATAGCTGCATTTCTCTCATTTCATTTCAGTTAGGTTTATTTCCGTGTTGTCATCAATCTAAAAAAAAACGGCAACATTTTAATATAACAACATAGTCCAATATACCATTACAAATTGTTGTTTTAGTGACATTTTCTCCCCTTGCATTACTTTTACTCTTATACTTTAAGTAATTATCAAACCAGTACTTGAGTAAAAAGAATGACGTGTACATATCACTGAACTCGATTCAAGTACACAATTAGAAGCAGGAAATACCAAATCCTGGGAGCAGACAATGAAACATGTTTTAATGTCTTTTACAATTCTTAATCATCATCAAGTCACAACACAATCGGGTTTTATTTTTTTTTTGACTTGTCAATAATTCCATCACAAACAATTCTTGCACATTTAAGCAAAGCCACAGCAACAGTGCAGCACGTTAGTAGGCCGCCGCATCTCTGTACGTGTCAGGAAGCATCGCAGCTTTGGAGAAGGGAGGGGAGGTTAGACTCCTTAAGTCACTACCTTAGCAGGGTTTGACAAAGTGTTCGCTCTCTCATTTCTCTCAAGAATCATCAAAGTACTTGAGAAAGAACTGCGCTGTCCCCTAAAGCATATCTGTCTCTCTTCTTCAGCTCGGTCCTTCATATGTTTAATGATCACCTCAGTGCTGAGTGTCAGCGGAATCCGGAGGACATTAATGCGGCCCACACGTGTCAGAGCTGACAGAAGCAAAGCTCAGACCTTCAGCACACTTTTACAAATCACATCGTCTTCCAGGGCCACTGAAGTGTGCCACTTCTGAAATTAATTAATTTGATGGTTAATTATATAAGTCATTTATTAAAGAAGAAAGAAAGCGCTTGGGTGACATTAGTCAAGTCGAATTTAGAGTGTGCTGTAATTGTGGAGTGGATTTGTTTTTTTTAAAGCTGGTTTTAATTTGGACCCCAGGCTGCGATGGACCGAGGATCCATCTTATCTCAGCTCAGGTCCAACTGGTCCACAGCTTTCCTGTCCGGCGGACTGAGATAGGGCAAATTTGGTTTGAACTTATTTTCTCTCTGTCTCTGTGTTCCATCCATCATCAGTTTCTATACTGTTGGTTTTCTTGATTACAGACATGATGGTTTCATCGTTTACAACCTAAACCAAGAACACATGCCATGTTCATTTAGTTAAAATGAAAATTAATGTCAAGGTTCTGTTGTTATAGTTGACAATTGAGGTTGAATTCAAACCTTTTTTCAGCCTTTTTTGAGTTTCCATAAGGTTTTGTGGCTGAAACTATTGAGCACAGGAAAAACACTATTGACACCAACATCCACATCGACATAGGGGTTTAACTACAGAACAGTAAAAATCGCTTCAGCAAAGAAAAACCTAGAAGTCACTAGAGGAGGGTAAAACCAAGAGATGTGCAGTAAAAGCAATGGGAAACCACACGTCTCTCCAGGGATAAAGGCAAAGACAAGATTTTGTGTCAGATCCTTCTGAGCAGGGCTTCCAAAGCCAGTTCAGTGAGACCACTTCACATAATTCCAAACAAGCAGTGTAGAATGAACCACGTATCACATGCCTTAAAACTCTAGAGAGACGAGCAGACAGACTGGGAAAGCGGATACAATGTGCAATTGATTTTTTATATATTTAGCTGTGTATTGTAGACCGTTTTTGTGGAGTTGTTTTTTACAAGCTGAAAGAGAAATGTCAGAGTAAAACATGTTTCTTTAAGATTCCTTCAGATTCCAGTTTCCTCCTTGAACCTGTACAATGACTTCGAGGTTCCATTCTATTCTATTATATTATATTCTACTCATCAGCAAAAACTATATGACACAAGATTTAAGTAGGTAAGTAATTTGTTAAAATTGTTAAGAAATGTTAAGAGAGTAAAGAAATTGTTAAATGTTTTTATACTTTTAGCAAATATATTATTATTATCATTATTATTATTATTATTATTTATGTATTTATTTTTCGTTTTATTTTCTTTTTTCTTTTCGTTTTTACGTTATACCAAATCAGGGTGGTCTATCCACTACAAACGGCAAGAGTTGGAGTTGACCCCCATGCCCAACATCCTACACAGCATGGTGGTCATAAGATGATGAATATGGAGCTATAAATACACACTTCTTGTTTGGTGCATTCCCCTATATATTTGCCACATGTGATGTATGATGCAAAACTTCTACTATTTTGACAATGCCTACAAGCACAGAACACCGAGGGATGTCAAACATGTCACTCCTACACAAGGCATTACGGGCCGGATTGCAATCACAATCATTTCTGGGTCTAGATTGTCTGGTAATAATTGTGTCGATTAATAATGTACATAATAAAACTACGGTTTTGTTTTCCTAGCCACTGTTGTGACTTTCTACTTGTGTACTGCTCATAGTCATAATCAGCTGTACTAGTCACTGTTCTGTTTTTTAAGTGCTTTGTAGAATGTTTGTAACTTGTGGGTCAGTGGAAGGGGAATTGGGAATTGTGTCCAAGAGGTAACCAATTTGAATGTACAGTATATGTGTGTGTGTGTATGTAAATTCACTAGATGGGATAAAAGCAGAGCAGACGAACTCACTTCTTCTGCTTCTTCCATAGAAATAAAAGTGAACTTGAGTAAAACTTAAATTGATATTGGATGGCCCATACAAAATTGTGATTTTTGCCATGAAATCAACTGGAGATCACAATTAATCTTGAAAAATGCTAGAATAATGTATCAGTGAGATTTTTTTTTTTAATTATTTTAGATCAAATGAAAAAAAAAAACCCGGACATGATCCCACCCCGATGAGATCCACTCATTTTTCTGCCGTTTGTTTCCGGCGTTTAAGTGGTCATTACCCAATAGCATGGTCAGGAGTTCTCTTCAGATCAGTAATGTTTGCTAATCATGAGAATGATGCCCGCAGTAGAAATCGATAAAAGGCTTTGTCTCTAGTGAATGAGCAGCACAATCGCAAACCACCCCGCCATCGTCCACCATGCCTCTGTCGGGACTATTTAATTGATTGTACGATCCTTAGCTTTCTTTAAGTCATGTATTGCACATCATCTTGTTAAAAACATGAGCAGAAGGCACTGAACAAGGATTGATGTAGGAATATTTATAAAGGCACATTCTATCGCAAGCCATACTTGGTATCACAGTTTGACCTAGAGTTACTTTCGTATTCTTTCCAAGTGAATTACCTTAAAGCAGTAATGAATAGTAATGAGTAATTGCTCTCATATTTCTCAAATTGTGTCCTCTTTATGAGGTGCTAATTATTTCCTATTTTAAGCAGTCTTTGTATTGGTGTCCATGAGAATGGAAGCTTCTGCATGGATTGCATATTGCAGTTTTAAATGCAGAAATGAGACACATGGTTATTTGTTGAGTTCGATAGGCTTTTGTTTTCAAGAACAAAGTGAAAGGCCCTGGAAAAATGCAATCCTCTTTATTTCTTGAATGATATTAAAGCGCTGCGCATAATTGGGTGATATTTTTAGTATTAGCCTTCCATCATTTTTCCCCCTTTCTTTTTCTATGCTTTTTTGATCACATCTGCTTAGAGAGAGGCTCTTCACGACCATTGTCAACTTAAATGAAATGCTGATAAGTTGTGGTTTGAGCCCTCCATGAAATTGAGCTTAACAGCAGCGTAAAAAAAGCAACTTTCAGTCTTTAACTTTTACTCTTTTTTTATTTTTACTTCTTTTCTCACTGTTGAATGTTAATGTGTTTATATGCTGGAAATTGTTGTACAGAACTGCATACGGTTGCTATATTAGTGTGTTAGATTTCATTTTTAAAAAGATCTCGCAGTGGGATATTTGGGATGTGCCCCATACAGAGACAGTCCTAGTGTGGCCATGGTTCTTGAGGGAAGTAATCAAAAAGTCCCCTCTGTCTGTCCACTCGATGTTGTGGCAGTGACACTATAGAAGCATACTTGAAAGCGTATAAACAGTCCGTATGTGACACTCGGATTGGGACATGAATGCCTACATCGCTGTGGTCCATTGGTAGAAACCGAACCTTGTGCAATATAATGTTAGTTGTACAAGGATCAGCACGACCTTCATTCCTTATATTAGCCAGATTTTTCCATCCATCTACATTTTTGGGTCATGGGAAGCTGGCTTCTATCTCAGCAACTTTGGGCCTGAGGTGGGATACACACTCTGGATTGGTGGCCAACAATTTGCAGAGTGGGACAAACAGATAAACCTACTCACTCATACCTATGGTCAATATTCCAATGCCAGTTCACCTAAATGCATTTGCAGAAAGAAGCAGACTAGAGCAAGATCTATTGGCAAGACCCCTTTCAAATAAACTGTTTGGTCAATGTCCTCGGGATTCTCTGTACTTACAGGTTGAAGTCAGAAAGAAGCCACTGAATGTGCTGCAGAATCCAAATCCAAATTTTCAGATTTTTTTTCCGAGAATCGATCACCGTTTCAATGATTCAGGTAAATCGTGCTCACTGGACGTTTTACTGTTGTCAGTACTTGACACAAAGCACGAAAACTTTGAGTATTTCAATCATTTGGAATGATCCTTGTACTACTAACATTATATCGCACAAGGTTCCATCCCCGGGAACAAATGAACAATGAAACAAATTAAACAAATGAAAGCTTTTCCTGTGAAGTAAAACCATTTTGTTTTCACATTTAAATAACCAATAGTAACAAATACAGAAGCTTAAAGTCGTAATTTTTATGTCATATAAATATGTTTGCAAAGAATGAATAAAAATCCTCTTGTGTTCCTGAGTAAACACAGTATATACTGTACTAATGTGTATCTTTATGTGTACACATTCTAGGCAAGTCTCTAAGGGTATTTTTCTTTTATGGCTCCATTCACACAGTAACAGTAACTCAACTGTAGTGTGGAGACTATACGGGAAACGGCTGATTATGAATGCAATATATTAAACATAGTGGCAAATAAATTAAACTCACTTGGACGATCACTGGAGGCAGGATAGATAATGCGGCGATTGATTTTTACTGAGCTGTTAACTATTAATGCAGCTGTAACCGAAGGAGATTTAACCCGTCAGACATTTATCAGAAGCGTAACATGTTCTTCGTGCTCAGTGGCTGGTTTTGGCTGCAAAGGATCCATTTGGTCCGTCACTCTCCGTTCTGTTTGTAATGTGCTCGGTTAATAGTCGTGTACCCGATGATGTTGTGTGTTTATTTGTGCCGTATTCTCCAGGGACCCTTCGCCCTTGGCTTAATGCGCATAAAACGTTATCTTGTTTTATTTTGCTGCAGTTTTGTTAAAATGACCCATGGAGACTCAGTAAAAGGTGCGTGCTGCCACCATATCTGGAATGTTTGGCTGCTTGTCATGCAGGGAAATAAAGCCAATGTGCTTATCTGGAGAGATGACAAGTGCACTGAGGAGATTAATTAGGCTGAATAGCTTGGAGGTTTTAATGAAGAGACCTTGAGACTACATACAGGTGTGAATCTCAGTGGGGTGGAAGTGCTTTGAAAGGCCACTGCTTCCTCTTCTGTGGGGTCGATGGCGCAGCAACACGATGGGGACAATCCTTAACCAGAATTAGAGAGTGATAAATAAAAGTGGTTCTGCTTTTAAAGTTTGTTGACTCGATTATTACATGCTTATCCATTTGAAGGTGTCAGCCTTCTGTTAGTGGTCATCTGGCAAAATGTTGGTGTGAAGTATGAGAGTAAATGGTTTAATTTAAAGAGTGTTTTTTGGCTACTTTGTACTCTCTACTTGACTACATTATTACCTGAGTATCTGTACTCTTTACTCCACTACTTGGAGGACTTGAATGGACACTTGCAGTTACTCGCTACATTTGAATTAGTGCAATCAATACACGTTTTCTACTGCAGTTAATTTGGTGAGGCTGTATTGCCATCTGCAGGGTTCTGAAGGTACAGTATGCTATTTATGAGCTAAATGAAGCGTTTGCACCTTTTGAGACATTTGAGTTTGATTGAGACTGACTTTTTGTTCCTTTTTTATCTATTGTGTTCTGCCACTTTGGGAACGTGGTGTTACATTTTATTTTTACTGGGAAATAAAACTTCTTAAATAAAGAGTTTGCCACATTCATTGGTGTTTTTTTTAGCCTAATTTAGGTAAAAAATTGGATACTTTATGACTTTTACTCCAGTCTTTTTGAAATTGGTGTCTTGTAACTTGTAATGGAGTGATTATTACAGTAAGGTATCTGTACTTTTACTCAAGTGTGGTTTTCAGGTACTCTTTACACCACTGTGTAACCCAGAATCCATTTCATCCTCATTGTCATCTGCTTCACACCAATTTTTGTCACATTACTCCATATGTGTTTATATGTGAAAGAACTTTATGCTATTCAAATAGTTTGACATTTCTTCAGGCAGATTAAAATCTTAAAAGCTCTTGATCTATCATATCACTAGTCAATTTGTGGCTTTTTAATGAAAGATTTCATTTCTGAATGAATGTTGACCTCGTTTTAGTAAACACGGCCCTCTGTATAAAAGCTCTCTAAATAAATGATGATAGATAATCCCGCAATATTGAGTAAATGAAAGACGCACACACTTATTTACTCTCCAGGCTACTTAAACCAGAGTAATACAGCTCTCTTTAATCACATTCATAAATTGGTAATGATATTCATGCTCTTGTGTGATATATGGCAAATTATAATGTCAGCGTGTCTCAGCTGTGCCGTCGTCATGTGAAAAGAAGCAGGATTGCTTTAATGAATCATGGTGGGTGGGATATGGCAGTCATTAAGGTGAATGACAGTAGAGAAAGAGCATTCAGCTCTCATATGCATCACGCTGTTAATCATAATACGACTTTCAGGCCCACCAGTCTGCGAGACACGAAGGGACCGGGGAAATGTAGAGGACGGAACAGCTCACGATCTCTTGAAGAAAGATCACACGTTTAGTTCAGATGAGCATCTCTTCAAGTATATTGTAGTTATTTCAGCACATACTTGCTCTGAACAACTTCTGATGCTGCTAAAAGTTGGTGCAAAATTAATTTTCACAAAAAAATAAAACAGCAAATATCTTTAATCCTTGCTCAAATGGCTGATAATAGGATCATTTATAACCTGAGAAGATTATTTATGGTTCGTTTTAGATGTGTTTGAAACTTTAGAGGATGTAGAAGGGATTTGTTGCAATGAACAGGAAGTTCTATCTTAAAACCAAAAATGTGGGATTGAACAGAACATGCTCTGTTTTTTTGGGAATGAAGGACAGATGACAGACATCTCTTAGTTTTAAAGGCTGGATCCAAGTTTCATTCTGCCTTTGATCAGACAACTTGCTGTGAGAAAAGCTCCCAGAAAGCTTGTTCCCAAGACTGTACCTACCAAACATGCACTCACGCATCAAATGTAGATTCATCTCAAGGAGAAGAATATAAAGAAAAATAAGAAGAGGAAGCAGATAAAGAGAAATTAATCACAGAACTGTACCAAACAAACATTTCTTTTAGTGCTATTCCTTTTTGCTCACTCACTTTGTTGAGCACTCATGTCGGCATTAAGTGATTTTAGCAACAGCCAAAATGTGTAGTCCCTGACATTAAATAAAACGCAACTGTTGGACTGAAGTAACTTTTACACAAATGCATAGCCATGGTGGGCAGCTTGGCATTGCAAACAAAACTCTGGACGTGAGGACACTTCAAGAGATAAATAACACGTGGATGAGGGACCGTGTGCAGGCTTGAAGGCGTCGTAGGGTTGGAGACAGTGATGTATATCCACTGCTCTTTTCTACCCTGCCTCATTACTGGGAGGCCATTTTGTAAATCAACAGATAATTACAGTATATATCATACAGCGTTTGCATTATAACCATTAAATCACTCGGGTCAGAGTCTGAGAAAGAGCAAGATGGAAATTGTAAGAAAAAAAAAAGTTAATAAAAAAAAAAAAATATTTTTAATGATTATGAATGCATGAAATAAATGAATGAAATTAAATAAGTACCGTATTTACTCGCTTGTAAGTCGATCCGCTTATAAGTCGACCCCCCC
>SOMO01000085.1:441356-461264 GCA_028128575.1 Paedocypris carbunculus
TTTGTCACTGGACAAAGAAACCATCTGGTTTATGTCCCATGTAATTTTGAACTTACTCTAGTTGATGTGTTGCGTTCTCTTGGGCCTAAGCAAGAGTCTGTACTCGACCCCACACGTCTCGTTCCTTTTCTTCAGGGAGGTGAGGTTATGCACATAAGCTAGACATTTTCTTGTGCCCAAATCTTGGTTTTAACTGTCCAACAGTGACACTCATCAACCCGTCAATGGCCTTGACATTGAATTTCTTTCTTATTGCTTTATTTTTTCTTATTGTTATTTTGGGTGTATGCATGGGTAAACCAGAATTATTAAAAAAAATACATAATGCATTTTCTGTTTCCCTTCAGGATCTGCATTTAAGTTTTAATTTGTGGCTGAAGAATGAGCAATGTTTCAGCTTTTCACTTTGTTTCTGAATTTCAATAAGGCCGGCTTGTCTCGCCAAAGCATTTTTGATTGCTTTCCCTGCTTGAGTATCACTCTAATATCAGTCGAAATGTCACCACTCTTATGTGTTTGTTTTCTACACGTCCCTCCGTCTGTTGCATGTAAAAAGCAGAGGGAAAATAGTGTGTTAGAGAAAAGCAGATTACCTAACAAAGGGCAGACTGATTTGAAAGCAGGATATTTCATTGAAGGTTTGTCAAACACAAATGCCGCTAGCCTATAAAGGCAATTTCATTTTCAAAGGAGATTTAATCAGTCTGTATCATTTTGGACGCAACACATGAAGAAACATCTTCAGTTCCGCCAAAACCTAAAAGTGCTGTGTAATTTGCAGCCTTTTGAGTTGACCGAGTGTTTGGCAGTGGAGAGCTGTGCAATTTTACGCACATAAAATGATATGTACGCCTTAGAACGTCACAGATTCTCAAAATTTCTTTCTCTGTGTATGAAACCAACAGAGGGAAAAAATGTGTAGATGTGAAGAAAAGGTTCTGTGAAATTTGTGTTTAAGGTAAAACACACTTGATATTCAAAAATAGCACATTATTACTATATAACGTATTACTTTTNATTGCCTACATTTAATTGTCTAATCCCTAATTCCAGCAAAATGTCAATGAGAAAAAAAGTCCCATAAAAAGCAAAAACAATCATTCTGATAATTTATCACTGCTTTGTCAGTTGCTTTATATTTGTGCGTTGAGTTTTAACCTGACTCCCAGTTATCCAAAAACTCTCACATCTAGATTATATTTTGCATTCCTACGTACTAATTTCCAACTTTGTTTCAACACTTTCCCTTTTCATTTTCAGGGAACACTCACCCGTGCCCGCACCGAACTCAACCCTGACTATCTGGATCTTCGCTCTAGAGCTGAACTGAACCCAGAATACTGGACGCCATGCACTCCTCTGGTAAGTAACCCTCTCTTTGTTAAGAAATGGCTGTCGCTGAACACCCGCTCTAGACGAGGTTTGTTTGTACCTCTACTCTGCTTATAGTTTTTTCAATAACATCTTTAACAATGATTGTAATTCAGCTAATTATATAATAACTGAAACGTCTTAATGCTCTTATTAACTGTGTACATGCGGTCTGGGATTCTTGTCTGAAGAGGACTGGGTGGCTAGAAGGTTTTTGTGTTAGTTGTCCTTATGATGCTTATTTCTTCTCTTTGAAATTTTTTTTCTGTTATTTTCTTCTATGATATCTAGATGAATAACCTTCACTGGTTAAATGTCCCAAAATATCTCCAGAAAAGCCTACAGTTCCCTGAAACCAAAGTCAAAGTGCCATTATGAATGATAGCACTTGACCGTCAGTCAATGCTTGTTATTTGCAAGTGTTTATCCGAACACAGTGTTCTGTTTTGAAAAGAGGCATTTATCTGGAAGTGGAAATGTTAATGTTAATTACTGGCTGTTAGGTCAGGCGACGGTCAGCACGCCGCTCGCCGCACACGTGTCACTTTAGGGACATCGGCGTGATGTACGATCACTCTCGACACCCTGTGTCTCAGCGGATTTTATGCTCTCATCTGAGAAGTGTGCGCTCGAATGCAGTGAGTGAAATCAGACACATATATCAGCCTCAACACCTTGCGCTTTATATTGCAGAGTGCTATAACTGTTATGTTAGTGTGGAGGTGCTTGAATGCAAAAATCCGCAGTCTGAATGGGTTTGACAGGAAGCCTGCGAGAAAATGAAAGTGTGTTGAATGGAGAAGTAAAACATGTTCAACAGAGGGGAAAAAGCACCATTAAATGATCATGTGCTAGCTTGTGAAAACTGGTAAAACATGGGTGTTTACATTTAATATCCAATGCCAACATAGGCATGATCACTTGTAAGTATTGGAGTTGGTTCATCAGAAAAGTCTTTCAGCAGTATAGAAACGGCAGAATGGAGCTTCTCATCTCGTTTTTCAATTTTACGTGTTTTCACTATTGTTTCACCTTCATCTTTACCATTGTATCAATACATTTGGATTTCAGTCTTCATCAGCATTCTGTCCTTGCATTGTTTCCCTGCATTTTCTTGCAGTATTTCAGCTGAACTGCGAAGACTAAAGAGCCATTTTTTTTCTCATAGACCTGGATGATAAAATAAGAAACCTGTTTTTCAAAATCTCACATTGTATATGAACTGCACCGAGGGTGGCACTTAACGATTGTTTTCCAAATGTGCTTAACCTCATGTTGCCATGATCGGAATCTTGACTTTGTGTATGGATTTTCATGAACAGGGTTTGATTCCCTGTAAGTTCAGTACTGTCATTTATGCCTTTGTAGTTCAAACCGACTAAATGACAATACAAAAACGTTTTGAACTAATTTTACAATATTTCCTAGGAAATTAAGACAGTACTAAAGAAGTGCAGAGAATTTGCATGACTATTCGCACAATGAAAAACTAGATTGAATTGTGAATAAGATAATGATTCTAGTTTATGACTGATACACATATACAATCTAACATAATAATAGTAATAATAATAATAATAATAATTCATTTATACAACTAAATATATGAAATACAATAATATACAAAAATATACAATATACAAAAAAATCTGCAGAGTACAACATGCTAAACAGTAACAGCTTTGAATGTGCGTTAATGTCCTGTAAAAGACGCTTGAGCGATGAAAATGAGAATTACTGGTTGAGGAGACAGTGTTCTCTGCCTCATTAGTTTTGTTCTCAAAAGACTTTGTTTCAAACTGGGAACGAGCGATTGAGTGGTTTTACTTCTGATGGATTTCCAGACCAAGTCTTGATCTGAAGGAAGAGTAAACTAGAATGGTTTGTTCTTCAAGAAGTTACCACTTATTCATGCTTTTAAACCATTGTTTTATGGCGTATATATTTCGTAAGCTAGACAGGTGAAATATAACAGGACCTGGTTTTTAATTGGTAGAACAATTGCTTGGTGGACAGGGTTGGTGGAAGCGGGTTGCTGCAAGGTTGGTCAGCAAGAGCGGTTGTTGGTAAGAGCGGCGAATGCTTGTGCAGTCATAGTCATTAACTTTCTCTTTGTCACAGCAGACAGAACAATGGATGATCTTTTACACCAGGTTGAAGCAGTTGCAAAGCTGAGGAAGTCTGGGCCTGGTCAGCACTATTTCTCAAGAGAAATATAAACTGTGGGACACATGTTTGCACTAAGCACATTGTACAGACACAACTTGTAAATTATCCTCTTCCCGTTACTTATACTATTTCTTTTACTTGGTTTGTATGAAATGGCTTTTTTATGTGTTAAGGGATTTTAACTCTATTTTTGTGACCATTATTTTGAAAACATATTGCTTGTGTTGTGAAGGTCGTAGTGACTATGCAGAATAGCTTGCTACTTCTTGTGTTGCGGTTCTAAGGTCAGCAATCTTATTAACCTTCAGGTCAGTTTTACCCCAGATGCTGAACACAATGTGAGAGAATGGATTAGTTTGGGAACAAGTCCTTGAGTTCACCATTGCTTTTCGGATTGCCAGATTGGAGGTAATCCATCAGTTATACGCCCAGGACCGAGCTGCAGGTTGGCTAATGTTGTGTATCCTGACTCGCCATTATTGCTCCCCTGAGTCTTTGATACAATATCACTACCAATATCAGTCATTGGAATGAGGCGAGATTAGAATGAAACCCTTTGTGTCCATCATCGTTCATCTTCTTTACTGCCCTGAAATTGATTGGTTTTAAGCAGACTCTGCGACATTTGCCTCCTCAGCGAGAGGCTGATGTCGAGAAAGTCAAACATGTAAGTCAAATATTCACTTCTGAGCATTCTGTCGCGCCTTTCAAAAGTGTGTCTGCAAGTCATCCATCAGTCTGTTGTCCTTAGCATGGCATCTTTTATGTTTCGGTGGACCATATTGCGATTGTCTCAGAACATTGTTACCCATGGCATGCTTGTCTCACACAATAGTGTACATATAAATGACACAATCAGAAAAGACTCGCAAGATCTGTATCTTGTATCCTGTATCTTGTACAGAATGAGAAAAGGAAGAGCTTGATGAAACATGATGAAGATGGAATTATGGCAGCTTTGAATTGCTTTTTTCAAGTATTTGCACGTATTATTGATTCATTGACTATCTGTCAGGACAGGGTGGTTCAAAGGCAGACTAGGACCAATTTATCCTTACTGTTTTGAAAGAATTTATTTCAACTTTGCCGCATGGAGTTATTAGAGATTTGAGTGTAAGGCGGGTTCTGATTGGCTGTAGTGAACGTTGTTCCAGCCGTAAGAATGGAATGATATGATATGCAGTGGTGTAACGTACTTGAGTAATTGGTCTTTGTTACTTTACTTAAGTATTTTTGTATCAGAAGTACAACCAACTCTTACTTTACTACAATTTTGAGTCAGACAAAATGACCTTGGTCAGAAAAAATGACGAGGCAATATCGCCATCTGCAGAATGCTGAAGGTACTGGAAGCTATTTATGAGCTAAATCACGTGAACATGAATTAGCGGTTGCATTTATTTGTACATTTGAGTTTGACTGAGACTGACTGTTCTTTTTTTCTATTTGTTTTGTCATTTTGAAACATTGAGGAGATATTTAATATCTAAATTATGAAATAAAACCTCATAAAAAAAGTCTTGGTGTTTTTTGAGCTTGACTTGTAACTTGTGTTGGAATATTTTTTACAGTAAGGTATCCATACTTTTACTCAAGTATGGTTTTCAGGTAAATTCCGTAGCCTTAAGTTTAAACAACACATATGATAGCTTCTGTTTTCATCAGCAATCAAACCAAGTTTCTATTAATTTTATTAACAACTTCCTTTAATTTCTTGTGAATCACAGCTCTCTGCGTCAGGCTCTCTAGGCTGAAGTATCTAGTAGCAGCTGCATCCTTAGATTGGGTCTAAACATTTTAGAAAGTTGGTCAATACTCTCCATGTAGTGAAGGTGTATTTACTGTAAAACCTTTGTGAGAGAAGTGAGACTTCATGATTTATGTATGTGTACAGAGCTTCCATTTCTCAACTGAGATGCGGGATAAGAAATGGATCTCTTTCTTAAGTATAGAGTAGTGATACTCCTGGGGCAAGCAACTCAAGCTTTACATTAGCTAGGCTGTCGGCCTGGACCTGGACTGAGTGCTCGATCCATATACAGTAATATGCAGCGATAACACAGGAGAAGTGATTCTATAACAATCTAAAGTGCGATAACTACATTTTAGCTGGTCAACTTTCCAGTGATCTATTATGTGCAACATTGTTTCTTTTTATTATATTCTCTATTGTACGGTATCATGTCGTACTTGAAAAACATTTCCTAAAGTATTCCCTTCAGTATCCATACAAACATGCAATCAGAATTTGCCAAGACCACATGATACTACAATCCAGCATGTTTTGGCTGTAAAAGTAGGTATTAAGATAACCGCGTATATTTCCTTTTTTTAAGTTAGGAATTGATGGATCTGACATAGTTTTAACGTTGCCACAGCAATAATAATCATAGCTTTATACATATATTTGTTCGGCTGAGTGCTAGTCTATGTATTTACCACATGCTTATGGTCCGTCTTTGATTGTCTTTAACTGACATTTTCTGGAATATTCTTGAAAAAGACATCTACATTCTAGTTTCTGGTTGCTGTTGAACTGCTTCAGAGTTCATTATCATGAAGTTCAATTGAGTTCAACTACTTAAACATCCCAAGATATGCTACGGTTCTGCTAGCCACTCATTTCCTTTAAAGATCAATTACTTCCTGTCATTTTGATGCAAACAAATTGTGAGATTTTTTTTCCTCTGCAGGTTTAGTTGTAGTTAATCTGGGCATTTCTATGCAGATTATAAAGTGAAGCAACATCATGGGATCGATTTCCAGGAAAAGCAGGAAGTTGTTGATTTATAAAAAGTCACTTTGGGTAAAAGCGTCTGCTAAATAACTGCAAAGTAAAGAAAAGATTTATTTAACTGTATATCCCCCTCTTCCACTCTATTCCTCTCACACTTTCTTTTACACTCTTTTCTTTCTCTCTCTCNACAAACTTGCACAACATCTACATTTTTCTTTCAGGAGTCATGCACTTTCTATAATACAATGATGACATGAATAACCTTTGTATTAACTTTCGCAATAATCTCGAGAGTATAATGTATTTTTAATGCCATTTCCTGCTCCAATTTTTATGCATTTGACAGAAAAGGTTGCTGTTTTATGATATTTAGACCTGCAAACCTGTCAGTGGTGATTTTAACATTCCCGCAGCACATTCCTTCGCCATGTGTCTCATGCTTCTTTGTCTTTGATGTCATAACATATCTTTGACGGAAACGCATCACCTCTTTGCATTTTTGCACTTCAGTCTCTTCTTCGGCACCCTGCCATTCTTCCGTGTCACCTGTGCTCTATTTTTACCAGATGCAGTCTAGAATAGAGTCTTGCTGAAAAGATGGGTTACAAGAACTACTTTGATACACCATGTTTGCCACTTGACAATTTTTGTTGCTGCTTGATAATAAAATTAGTATTATCATATAGTATATTCTTGTATTCTTGGAAAACTGAGGATCTGTGCATCTTCAATGACTTTTTACGCTTTTTTCTTTGAAGAAGTGCTTAGTTATTAGCAAAAAAATGTGTGTTCTGATGCGGCTTAGATGTGTGTGTGTTTCAGGCCTTGTAGAGCAGCTGTGGTGCCTGGCTGTCAGTTTACGCAAATGAAGAGTTCAGATAGTAATTATCTTAATAATTAGCTTGTCCCTAAGGAAAGTAAGTTTGTTCTACTTCAGGCACTGCTGTCTCTTTGGTCTCTGTTGTATGCAAGGCATCTGTCCTAATGGCACAGTTCCACATATTTAAAATAGAGACAAAAACGTGGCTTTATTACTGTCAGTATTTTCCATTCAAAAAATAATTTTTTGAGTTTTTCTGCAGTTAATAGAAATATTAAAGCAAATGTATTCAACCTCTTACTGTCTGTGACTGTCTTGTTTGTGTAAATGCCTTTATTGAAATAGCTGAAATCGATCAGAGGTTGTGGAACACGGCTTTACTATGCTGAGTGCAAATATAGGCAGAAAAATTATATTTGGCCTTTGAATAGTTCACATATTGAAGAACAGGAGACCACTTTGCCATTTGGCTTTATGCTCGATGTTCAATAATAAACGGACACGTTTTATTTAGCAATTTTCACGGATTTTTCTGCTGCATGTCACTTACCTCAACATTTCCTCATGATTTATGTCACATTTGGCACGTGGTTTACATGTACAGTATTGTGAATGTCATGATTGTACCATAAATATAATGCGCACTTGTATTTATATGCTGTTAAGTTGCCTTTTGGCATTACATTTTTATCTATTTAGTAAGCGTTAAGTGCTTGTTAAGATCAGTTACTTTTACATCCACTAATTATATGTAATTTATTTTAGTACAGTATTAGTATATGTAAATCATATTAGTACGTAAGTCAAAAATATGTTTCAAGCTTTATTAATTATTTGTAATTTAGCCTAAAGCTACTATTTTCCACGTATACATTATTGATGTAAAATATCTTCTGTAAAGCAAAACAATGCACTCATCAATACAACATTGCCCATTCACGTAAACTCTCCCTAAATGCAATATCTGTTTTTTTTTTTCTTCACACGGAATTCAAATTTATTTGCAAGATGGACATTTCACACACAAATGAGAAATGCCACTGGGTCAGGGTTGGAATTAAAGCATGTGCATCATAACAGATGTTTTTTCTTCTTGACCATGACTTGTATTGCTTTGTGGTTCATTAACATTCCCCTCTCCCACAGACGTATAATATTGTTTTAAATCAGATTGTTTTGTGCCGGATTAGAGGTCTTGAACTTCATTATGTTGAGAGGGGCTTTAGAAGAACCAAATCTAGGAAAAAACATACTGCTCTACTTTTAAACCTCTTGGACGTTTGTCTCATTTCTCTTAATCTAGACTAGTTAATCGACGGTTTCATGTATGAGAAAGCATGTACTCTAATATTGTAAGCTGGATGGAGGCTGGGATATAAACAGCTGTTGGGATTTACTGCGGTTGTTGGGCGGCCTCAAGCTAAAAATTGATGTTGCAAATTTCAGTTTAGTTCCAAATGTATTGAGTTGTCTTCCTGTCTATATAAAATTGACTTGTTTTCTTAAAGCTTAACCCAGATAAAACGGGAACAGGCAGTTCTTGGTGAAGGTCTGAGATTTTCGCAAGGATGCCTTAGAGTTCATTCAAATACAATAGTGCATATTTTACTGGGACTTTTTGTATTTTCTTCCCCAGAGGAAGAGGATTCAGATCCAACCAATTTTTCAGTCAGATTGTTTTACCCATCAACCAAGGATATACAATTTTAAGACTAGACTTTAATCCAGTCTTAGCATCGTACGAGTTTGAATAAAAGCAAGCGACCGTCACCAGAACCACCTCACCTGTCATGCAGAGACACAGGTTGAGCTCCGGCTCTGTGATGTGTTCATCTTTGCAGTGACAACGTGATCAGCTGTCTCTTACATGTATCCGCAGGGATGAGATCCGGAAGTTCTACACTGGACTAATTGGCTTAGAGGCAGGTAAGCAGGGCAGAGCTGACAGCAAAGGTTTCCCGCGGCCATTTCATATCGAAGCGAGTTGGACGTGTTGTCATGACACCCCGGCAGCAAAGTTGCAGAAGTGCTGTAGGCTATGATCTACCTACCGAGACAGCCTGGCAATTAGTCTTCATAGGTTATGCATTGAAATTACTGCAGCACTGAACCGTGCACTAAATATGCATTGATGCTCTACGTCTTTCAAATTAAGCTGTAAGCATGCTAAGTCTATTATATTTCCATCATTAAAACACATATTTGACCTATTATCTTACATCATTCTTACATGTTCAGAGCACGGGGTGAGATGTGTTGCTAAGTGTTCAAACTTCTTCTGTATAAAAATAAAAAGATTGCTATTCACATTTTAGGCAGTTTCCAGCAAGTAATCTTGTGCCAGAGACAGAGAATGTTCATTCAGGCCCACCTTCTCACAAAGAACTGTAATGTTAGAATGCCAGAGGATGGAGACCACTAGCTGCTTCTCCTTGGTATTCAATTTTCTACATTTCCTCTTCAGAGAGATTTGTTTTCCTAGCCACTGTGACCTTTCTGCTTGCTCACTGCTCACTGAGTATCAAAACTATTAGNAAGTATGGTTTCCAGGTACTTTTTACACCTCCGTGTGTAACTGTGAAGGGCTTTTTTTTAAATACATTGAACTTAAACTTAGAGAATGTTTGACTGAAAACACTGGCGTAAAAGAAAACTCTTTTTGCTTTTCTTAGGAAAACAGTTCGGTAAAATAACAATTGTACATTTTTACGCTCTGGTAAAGTAGAAGCTGTCCGCGGTAGCACAGTCAACCCCGTAAAATGTAATTTAGTTTTACAGCAGCAACAACACAAATCTCCAGAGACTCCAGACATCCTGAGTGAGTTTAGGATTGTGACTATTCAATACTTCCACACACTAGCTACAAGCTCTGTTCAGATTTTTCTCCAGTGCAGTTTTTGTTATGTACCATGTGGCATGTACAAAATGTAGGACTTGTTTTGTCTTAAAAAGAGAAAAGAAAAGCGCTTGAGAATGGAACGTCTGCACATCGCTTTGTAAACAGCTGAACATTAACGGTGCCATTAGGTTTAGCTTGTTATTCCCTAACAACGCGACTGTCGCAAAGAACAGAAGCAGATGAAAGACAGACTCATTTATGAATTTTAGATACTAAAGCGCCATATTGGAGAAGATCTGGGCAAGTGCCGTCTCATTGGAGAACCTCATCATCCCAGCAGGGCTCTTGAAAAAAGTCACGAAAGACTTTGCTTCTTTTTGAATCTGACGCAGCTGTCTTTGCATTCACTCCCACTGGCTCGGTCTACGCATGCTGTTTGTGTTTCTGCGACTACTCCAGTCTGCCTTGTGTTTGCCATTGTATTTCATCTACATGTAATTGCGTCAGAAGCCAGTTCACACAAACACTTCCATCTGTGTCAAATTAGCATAGCAAATGGCATCCATACAAAGCCACCCAAACAGTGGGTGATGGCTAGAAGTATGTGCACACAGCGTGAAATCGAGAGGTTGAAGAGCGCTCGAATTCTATTTTTTACACATGGACTCTCTTTTGTATTGTCTCTAGTCGTCTAAGACCCTCAGTGTGCTTGACTTGGCTTTACATATGCATGTGAATCTCCGGTCACCTGCCTGATTTTCCATTTTGTTTGTTGTTTTTTTTTTGTCATGTGTTGAATTGCTCAACGCTGACTCTCATGTAGCTTGTTTCATATAACATCCGAACAGGATGAAAATGTGTAAAAACAATAAAACCAAATGAGTTTAGAACAAAAATATGGAAAAAAAATATAACTTTACATTGTGCTTTTAAGTAAATTTTATAAAATTATACAGTTATCATTTATACAGGACATCTTCTGGGTAGAAGTTTGAGGTTTAAGACACTGTGTGGTTTGAGTGTTGGTGTAATTTTGCAAATCTTGCATCAGTTGTTATTGAAATTGTACGACATAAAATCCAATTCTTTTTTTTCACCAATTATGTGTGTCAAGTTTAATTTAAAAGGAACACGTTTGCCATCAATAATGTTGACACTGATTGGCTAATGCGAGTATAATAGCACAACGCTCTATATCTTGTAGGTTAATGTACTGTGGACAATTTTACAGTTAATGTCAAAGCTGTGGTTTTGATTTTGGAGGTCGTAGTATGTTGATTACAGCAACAGGACCAAGTAAACGTGATTTTCTGCGCTATGGTTGGTTGAAAAGGCTAAAGGGAATCCTGACTGAGGTCCTCATTAGCAAGTCTAACAAGGCCTGTACCAGTCTTTTATTTCCTCCTTCTTTTTGACATGAACCGCGAGTGTCCGAGTCGAAAAGGGAAAATGAGACACTGTTTACAATCTGTGGCATCATGGGATCTGTTTGCAGATAATAAGTTGAGTCAAAAAGAATAATTGCCATCCGACCAGCTGTCATTATTGCCTATTAAGTGTGTTGTGGTCAGCGAAATGGCACGGTGCAATGCTCATCCGTATGTAATGAGCTGCAATCCAGCCCGGCGCAAGTAAAAACCTTCACAGCAAGACCTCGGATTATTGAGGAACTCATGATGTTGTGTTAATCAGAGCCAAACTTTAAGGGTGACGGGATTGTTCAAGGTGCTGAGGGCTTTTTTAATAAATAAAATGGCAAGAGAACAGAAGTAAAATTTATGTGTTGGACGGAAACTTGAGGCGCGAGAGAAAGAAGGTCTCGGGTGGTCAACCTCTGAAGACCCCGCACTCTTTGAAGGCCTCATTAGCCGGTGTTATCTGTGTATTGACACTAGCCGGCGTACCTGAGGGGCTAGTGAGTGCGGCATGCTGCTTGGCCCAGGCGTACAAGGCTGTTCTGATGAAATAAGACTTTGAAGTTGATTTTCCATTTGAAGAACTATCCATTGGGGATTTTATTTATTTCCATTTTCTCTCTCCTTTTTGCCATTTCTTTCGCCTTTTCCTCCTCAAGGCTACATAATTCTATGTAGGTGGTGAAGGCAATCACTTTTTGGCTGATATTTATTTTGAAACGATCTCCAGTTGAAATAACCAGAACCGCTGTTTGTTTAGTTAATAATTAAAGAGGTCAAAAAAATGTAGATCCTCGAGTAAGACATGGTTCTGCGAGGGAAGATGAGAGGGTCTACACGACTGATGGCTGAAGGCTTTAGCCTCGTGGCTCAGCCAACATTTACACTGCAGCTTGTGTAGATTTACTATTCTTCTAATGGCTATGTAAATACTGGAGTTGATGTTAGCATCATGATGAATTCACTTTTTTTGTATTTCATTTCAGCATTTATGCCATTTTTGATGCTTTTATTCAAATGGACTTGCATTGCATTACAATTGGCCGTTGCAACAACTACACAATCAAACCCACTCACATGTTTGTTATTATCCATTTTTCGTGCGCCTTCAAGCGGTTTGCAGCCATCTTTTCAATTATGCCATTTTTTCCCAAACATCTGACTCCACAATACCAGGAATTAACAAACGGAGTGAGTGTGTGTATGTCTATGTTAGTCTCTGCGTACTGGCAGCACAATAGAAACTGAAATGAGAGCAGCAGAGATGCAATCAGATCATGATGTCTCCATAATCTCCAAACAATGGGCCTTTGTTTAGTTTTTTTCAGTAGCTCTTCTGCATTTAAAGTTCTTTTCTTTTTGCAGTCAAGCACCAATGACATACATTAAAGTTTTTAACTTAAAGTTGTTGAAAATTGTTCAGTATGTCAGAACAAAATCTGAAGACTATATCAGCGATTACATTCTTTGAGATTTAAACAAGTTACACATTTTTACAAGTTTACACATTTTAACATTCTTATTCATTATCAACTTCTTTACTTCACTTTAATCTTCTTTTCTCCCTTTTTGTGAGAACAAATAAAACTCACGTAACCATTTGCTGTTAAAACACAGTGTTCAACATGTTGATTGCATGTGCAGCTATGTCTTCCTTTTCCATCAACATCTCAACCTCTTCCATTGTCCTCCTTCAGGCCTTCCATGCCCCCACATGTGACATGCCCCCAATACCAAATCTGGTAGATGTTCTTGAAGCATCCAAAAATGTGCTCAAGTCAACTCAGTAGGCTCTCCTCATGGCTGACCCTGTGTTCCACAACTAGGACAAATGCTGCAATATTTCTTCAGTATCCAAGTTTCTACTCTTGCTCCTACTCATGTCCCCAGCACCTCAAATTTACTTGGAAGGCTGAAGAGGGCTGTTCCCTTGTTGGGACAAACCCTTTTATTAGGCACTCGCCAAATTTTTTTTCTTTTTTTTTTTTTTTCTTTTTGTGTCACAATATTGTGTCTTTTTTTTAGTCATTTCATACATTTCATACAATTTAATACTTATTTTTAGTCATTTAGGAATTCCATAGTTAGTGGAAGAATAAAATAGAATAGTATAGAATAGAATAGCTGTTTATTGTCGTTACAGAATTGAGGTAAAACATTGTAACAAGCGCCACCACTGTCTTCTTGGAAAAGTAAGCCTTCAGTGATAGATAAGCAGAGCCAGAGAGGGTGGAAAACATGTCTGCTCGTGTCGAGAGCCGGAAAAGAAGAGTACTGGAAGAGAAGAAGTGTATGCTAACCAGAATATTTTTGTTGTTCCTAAACAGCAACCCCTGTATGCCGGAACATTCATGCAAAGTGATATTTGCCTAACTTGTTGGCACATATTCCGTTGTTAACCCTCCACTGATTCAAGACTTCATCCTAATGTTTAAATCTAGTTTACTGGTAAAAAGTTTTCATATAAATGCAAAAAAGAATGAACAAAAGTAATAGACAACGAGTTCTTTATTAAGCAGTTGTCATTGGCTAAGGCCTGTGGCTGAGTGAGATTTTGTGCAGAAGGTTTTTTACAGTCAACTTTCAGTCTACTGCGCCTGCCAATTGAAAAGACATTGTCGAGCTTCCCTCAAAACAATGGCAGCGTTGTTGTTGAGATATGCGATTCTTTAACAAAGTGCTTTTCTTGGGAAACCCCCTATAATCACCATCAAGCTGTGTGAAGTTGTCATGTGAGAAGTCATTGCCTAATGGAATCTCCTCCTCTGAGCTTAAAGCGATGCTCTCTTGCTATGATCTGTTGACCGGTGGCTTCCTGATTATATAAGGATTAAATCTGCTACACAAACAGATCAGACTCTCAACAACAACTGCCCATTCTGTCTTCAGTGTTTCTCCTTATTTGTCTTTCACTTTTCTTCTCTTTTTTGTGTTTTTTGTGTAAAATGTCATGTTCATATTTTTTTTTTTTTCCAAATTCCATTAATAATATTTTTTATATTGTTACTGTAGTTCAGGGGTGGCCATTACGTCAATCACGATCAACTGATCGCAAAGACGTTGTGGGTAGATCGCATGGCACTGAAAAAAAAATAGCGAATATCGAAAGTATATATATATATTATGCTGCAATATTATATATAATACTATGTTTTTATTGCCGGTAGATTGCTTTGACTAGTTAATTTAATACGTAGTTTGCGAACCGAAAATGTGTGGGCACCCCTGCTGTAGTTCATAAGTATTTTATGATAATGCTTTTTGTTTTATCATTATAAACAATAACTAAAAAATCATCTACTGCAGCCAATTCAGTGCTGAAGAGCTGGCGTGCTCATGGGAGACCTAGAGATGAGAAACACAGAACGCCTTCCTCACAGAAATTATCCTGTGATAAAGTTTGGATATCTTTTGGAGTTTTGGATAATCTGGAATACACTTGTTTTTCAGGAGGGTTAAATAGACAAGACAGGAGAAGCACAATGTACCACTGATTAATCATTCAGGGACTAAAATAAAACACATACAATAAACAAATGATTCTTTGAAATCCATGAAAAAAATGACATTATGGGTATCACAAATGGAAGGAGTTGATGAGAGGTTTTTAACTTCTTAACTGGTCCAGCTCTTTATCTTTAGTTTAGAAGAAGCAAATCTGTGGCTTTTAGATTCAACTTAGAAACTTGACAGAGTTTTGAATGTGAACAAATGATCTGAGACCGGACGTCATTAACGACCAGTACTGTAGATCCCAATCGATGTATTGTGCCATGATGTTTTGGGGATTTTAAACATGTCAACCCTAGAAGACCAACAGAGGGGTTACTTGACCTTAAACTCTCAGAGGAATCAATGGACTTGAAGACTTTCACCCAATATCCTAAATCAGAAAATAAACTATTGTTTATACTTACGTAAACGGAACAGATACACCAAAGGAGTGTGATGGCTTTGTCATTTAGTGCTGACTGAATCCAAAGGGACTAGTCAGCACCGAGTTCCTGTGCGGACGGTGTACTCCCGCACCATCTGGACCATCACGCCTATGCCGCACTTGTGGTGTTGTACAGAGTGACAGTGCTTGACTTTCCTTTGGTGGTCTCCTCTGTCGTCTTCATTGATCTTCTGTTTGGCACCAGTAGTTGAAAACTCCTAAAAATAGGACAAGTTGTATTGTACTTTCAAATACTAATTGGAAATCGGCAAAGCGGTTGTGCAAGCAACAGCGGTGTGAAGAAAATTGTCAGTGGCAACATTTCTGCCCTTGTGTAGGAGCGTTTCCATCAACCTCTTCCATACCTATTCGGTCAGACTCTCCCCACTGGGACAATTGGGGTCCTTGCCAAGATATGGAAGGACTTTGCAAATGTACTTTGATTTCAAGTCGAAAGCCACCTAAACCTTGATTCCAAGCTTGTCAGATGTCATGTACTACAGAAAACAAATGGAGCAAGCCTTCGATGGGAAAAGCTGTTCATCAACAGTGATATGCCAACCAGGGCTGTAGGAGGTGATGCAGTTGGTGACAAATGATCCCCACACATCAGAAATTGCTGCAAACTTATCAGTCTTTGTTCGCTCACTACGGCTCAATATGTCATCAAAGTGTAGGTGTCGCATTTCTTGGAAGCGTTTACGTCAAATATTTCCAATGATCTGTGGTTTTCCCACGTTTTCTGACCAGCAGTTGCGTCGAGACAACGTGACGATAGTAACCCCTTGCAACAAGACAAATGCAACAAGGACCAATCAGCATGCCCCATTTGCTGTGCATTTTGAAGAGTCCATTCTTGAATGCCACAGAGCCAGACTGATGAAACATAGGAAGCTCTGAAGAAGACTCGAGATTCTTCGCCTGGCATTACCTTCGTTTGCGACAAAGTTCGTTTTTCATAATTACACTTCTATTAGGGAGAATTGGAGACATGCCCAGGCCTGTTCTTCATGCCACACTGTGCCATCTTTCGTTGTCACTGTCAGGTCAGTCAACAAACAAGCTCTATTATTTTTTTGTTAGGGACCAGTTTCCTCATCTGCCATGTCAATTTGAATCACTAATGATCAAAGTCAAATGATCACATTCACATTTAGATGCTAATAATATTTCCAGCCCCTATTCTACATATTTCTCTAAATAAAAAGGTGCAACTAAGACAAGAAATGTCTTGCATATCAAAAAAGTAGAGAAACAAAAAGGCAGAGAAGATCTTTTGGTCACCCAACTTGGCATTTTCTTTCCTGTTTGAAATGAAATAGAAAATAGAAAGTAGCATGAAATGAAATCTAACCCGAAGACAGCTCAATGTGCAAATCTGGCTGAGGGTCTATGTCTTCTCCATCTGACTCAGAGTTTTCTTTGCTTAGGATATTTTCCAATGGTGAATCTTCTCTTCATTTTCGTTCCTTGGAAAGGTGATTTGTGCATCACACAATTCTTCTGGGCACAGAGTAGTAGTCCATGTGCAGTGATGTATTTATCCACCTCAGCAAAAAGGAATTACATCCCAGTCTACTCTGATGGATCTATGGATGTGCAAATCTATATCCACCATTTACAACCATGTTTACAACAATCAAACCATACAATAAAACTTCTAGCTACCATGCTACTCGTCATGTCAGCTATCAGTATGCGTCCTGTAAGCAGCAGCAGCAGCTTCTCCCCTCGTATCAATAATAATTCAATATTTAACAATGCAGTCAAGCTTTTACTTCAATGAATTGAATACAATTTCTACACACTGTGGAAAATAAATAAATAATAGATAACACTTGTAATCAATATTGGAGCAATGAAGTCAAGGTAGCTTGAGAAAAAATGAGGTAATATAGCTTTGAATCAGTAATCGTGAACAGTAGAAGTTAAAAAAATGAAACATGAAGTGAAAAACTACATTCGTTTTATATTACATGTAGTTTTCATTTATTTTATCCAATGAAGTCTTTCATAGCCGGATAAATTTCATTACTATTCTTATTCTGATTTAGCATATAGACTTGTGTATTTAATCCCTAAACCTGGTTAGGGTTTTTACTAGATTTAATATTCATATCAAGTAATGAGTAATGATTCCTTTGACCTTATTTCACTTCTAAAGCAAATCCCCCTTCTAAACAAGAGACACCCAGCATCCAATTTCTGTTACTGTGCCATCCCAAATTGAATTTCAAATAAGTTTCAATCTGAGCCAGGTTTTTTTTATGTTGCCCCAATCTGTTGTGTGCTTGTCTGATTCCAATCAGTTAAATGGTAGGATCATACAGAAGCTTGCTTAGCATCCGCAGCTAATGACCTCAAGCTTTCAGACATATGATCAGGGCAGATCTTTTCAGCCTCTGAATGTGGATAATATCAAAGGCTTTTGAGCTGATCTGAAATGCATTGTTATGAGGCTTCTAAATATGAATATTTCATCTGCTACCGTCTCATTGCTGGTACTTACGTTGATGTCTTTAGATTAGAGAGAGGCAGATGTGGCAGCAGTTTGATCATGGGTGAATAACAACTGACCTCAACTCGAGCCATTCCCCTGTATTTATCTCCGAGCTGTTTGGACACTCTAAGGCCAGTAGCCTCACAAACAGCAATTATTTGATGGAACATCGAGGGCTCCCCAATCCTCAGAAGAAGCTTTGTACTTATCAAGCCCAAGAGAGCTCTTAGAGAAAAATCCTCAAATGTATTTTTAGAGACGAGTGTCCACAAGAGGACTGCTCCCCCGGAAATGAAGAAATTATAGTGAGGCTGCCGAGGAGTTTCTGCTGTAACAAACAGTCATTAGCGTAAATCAAAGCAAGGCAATTCACTGAATTCATGAAATGCCTGGGTTTGAATCTAAAAGATGCATTATTTATTCTGTTGTTCTGTTGTAGATGATTTTTAAGTAAAGGTAGACAAACAGAACAAAAAAACCCTCTATATAATAATAATAATATAATTTTGTTTTGTTTTGTTTTTTTTGCATAAAAATAAAAACATAATTACAATTCTTAAGATTCTAAAAGCAAAAAAAATGTTGAAAAAAAAAATATAAAGAAGAAATTAATTATGAAACTTAACTTTTAAAACTTTATAACTTTTTATCCTTAACAATTGAGTATCAATTACTAACCGACTAGTAAATACAAAATAATATACGAATACATTTATAAATATGAGTTTAAATATAAAAATATAAATAATTTTCTCTTAAAAAAAAAAAAAAATTATGTTAAAAATGTTTTGTGAAAACATTTTTTGTTTTTTGTATATGTTGATTTTGTTCTGTTGTTGATTTATTTTTATAGTATATATACTAGTAGTGATCTCTTTACGATCTTAATGGTAGAATCTTTAAGATATTGTGTAATGTTTTAGCGAAAGCCAATATGTTTGGTAATTATGGAATCTTTGTGAACAGTTGTATTTGTGTGAGTTAAGTTAAAACTTTACAGACCATAAATTGAAATCAGAGCCAAGCTAAAACTGGAAGCTGTTCTATTAAAATCAAAACGAATGTAGAAATGAGAAACTATAATGACCTTGGTAAGCAATTCATTCTCACCGGGCAGCATAAATCCGGATATTGATTCTGCTGGAGAACAGTGCTTGATGTGGCCATTGTGGCATCCATCTTGCTTATTAAAAGCATGTTTGCACTGGCATATTCTTTGACCTTTTATCAGGATGAGTGATTGCTGTCAGACCAGCGTTAGCGGAACGTCCACTTCTGACCTTCCCAAGCCTCGTCCTTTACCTCCTGAATTATTCCTGCCGTGTACATAAAGGCTGAAGTTAAATGAGTGCATGAGCTAATGGAAAAGAATGCTGACAGGAAGCTGATGTATTTGGGTGATTCTTCTTAGCGGCTTCATCTGGTTGGAAAGGAACCGTTGCCAGTGAAGTTCATCCGCCTTTTAATGAGATTTATAAGGGAAACAGAGAAGTTCCAGCACCTTCAGCAAGGCCCTTGTTTACCAAACTGACACATTCAAATGACAGTATGATGATAATCTCAGCTCAGGCTCCTCTTTATGCTTATCCCAGTATATTGGATTAGAAAATTATATATCGTTTTATTACGCTTTAAAATGGAGTTCCGGTAAAAATAGTTTAGAACAATAGAACAATAATAAATGTGCCATAATAAAATACCAAAACATTCAGTATTATACAGTACAGTAAAGTGTCTACATTTACAACGTTATTAGGTAATGATTGCATCATGATGGGCGGAGCTACACTTCTAGAACGGCATGCAGTTGTTCTTTTGATGTTATATGTGTGCAAGATACAGATAAAGAACGAAAAGAAAAGAAAAATAAAATCCTGTGTTTTTAGTCTGTGCTCGACCATTGAAAAATGTATTCCTTGTTTTCCCTTAATTCTCTCTTTAAATCACAACATTACTCCGTTAAGATAAGTTTGCCTACCTGAATGAATGAATGAATGAGAATCACTTACGTATTAATAAACAGTCACTCTTTGTTTTGCTGAAGTGATTGTGTGTGTTTGTGATTTGAGATTTGTTTACAAATATAAAGCGCCTTATAAATCTAATACATTATTATTATT
>SOMO01000085.1:469522-484049 GCA_028128575.1 Paedocypris carbunculus
TTTTTTTTCTGCACTTGCTTTTATTGTTTGCACAAGTGTGTGTTTTTGTGCGCATACCTAAGAGTTGCAGGTATGTCAAACATGATCTTACAAACTGCTGACTAATCTTGGTTTATAAACAGATAGTGCTGACACAATGGCCGCCGGTTACCTGGAACCGGGTTGCACCCACTTGCGTCATTCGGTGAATGCTTAAAAAAATGTAGTTCTTTGACCACACACTTAGTCTCAGTCTAGACTGCAATTATATTTACTCTGGCCTACATTTTCCTGAAGCGTAGAGTATGTGCTCCAGAATAGTCCTCACACGTGATTAGTTTTCTGCGAAAACACAACGTGAGTCAGAGCGGACGGACTTGGAATAGATGCACTTAGTCTTGAAAACTTTTCAATTACCTCTAGTGAACTTGTTCAGCTCAGGTCACGTAGAGATAGTTTTTCTTTCAAACACAACTGTAACAGTTGCATTGACGGTATGACACGAAATGACAAAGTTTTGAGGAGCGTTGAATTCATCACCCAAATATACGTATCTTGTAATATACCCTTAAATATAAAAAAAAATTCTAAATTTGGTTGAAGAACAAAGAACAGCTGGAAGTAAAATGCAGCGCTTTTGCGTGAAACAGTTGTGTGTCCAAATGAACACAGATATTGTTTATTAATAGTTTCCCTATCACAATAAGTTATGTACTAGAACACAATAGAACACACGAGATAACAGAATCATTTATGTTAACGAGTGATTCCTTTTAATGGTAATTATTTAATGGTAATACTATATATTGCTCTTTTCTCTGCTTTTGTAAAAAAAATGTATACCATATTACATATTAAAGTTACTTCAATATCACTCTGAGTGGTAAAATTCACATGACAAATAAAACTTCAATTAATTCTTATGGGCTAGAAATTCAACGTTGAGTATTTAAAACGTGTGTAGTCAGTGTCTCAGTATTTATTCTGACTTTTTTTCTGTAGTTATGCGCTTTTCATTTTCAGCACGTTGAGATTCCCTGTGCAAATGTTGCAGGTTAATGTCACTCAGTCACGGTTTTTCAGATTAGCATTTTTTGTTAAAATCTGATTGAATTAGGAGGCATCTTTTCCACTCAGAGATTTAGAACGAGTCCCTCCAGTTCTATATTAAGCATGATTGTGTGGCATGGATCATGCAAGCAGTTGTCATTAAGATGAAGTGTTGGATTTAGTGGTGGTTCTTTGCTCTCCTTCTCCGTAGATATGACCCCAAGGTCTTCAGTGCCGCCCAGTGCCAGTATCGATACGATCTATTGGAGGGTTGGAGAGGAAACTGAGTGGATAAATGCGACCCTGCATGTGCAGTCAGTCTTTTTCAATAGCTTCACAGCGTGTAAATCCGAGCGAAGCCTGGCTGCCGTCAGCCCCAACCTCCCGTCTGGAATTGTTCATTTACACAAGGCTTCTTGCATCAACTCTCCCCCAATACTCTCACGTTTTTTTTTTTTTTTTTGCTGTATTTGTGCTGTTGTCTGAATGAGTATGAATCATCATTGCACAAGCCTATTAATATTTTTTCAGCCTACCACACATTATAACTGCTGAACATGGAATTAGCGTGGGCTTGTCAGATTTCTTAGAATTTTCTCTCTTACACTGAGGAAATCTTTTCCACCCCCATTTACTAACGCTCTTTACTGAGACCACAACCCTTGACAGATTAAAACTGACAAAACAGTGTGGTTGTAGCGTGTTGCTCTTACTGTTGTGCAGTTTTGTAGAAGAAAGTTACTGAGACGGTGTCCTGCTCCCCTGATCATTGGTTGTTTTTGATGTGTTTTGCATGATCTTGTATAATATGGAGATGTACTAAAGAAACTATGTCTGGTTTTGCCGTGTCTCAAAGCTCATAGTTTACATATGGACAGTGGAAGGAAACATTCGCATTACCCACATTCAGCCCACGGGCTTAATCCGGCCAAACCGACAGCTTGCACTTATAAATCACTGTGGTCTGATCCACACTAAATCTGTTAAATAAAAACAGAGAAATACAATATTGATGGAATTAGAATGGCACAAGCTGTTCACACATTGAAATTTACCTTCACACACACACACACACACACACGCGCGCGCACGCACGCACGCACACACACACCCGCACGCATTATATATACTATAGAGCATATACTATAGAGCATCATCATATATATTATAGAGCATAGAGTTTGTGTTTTAGTTATTTTATTTTAAAATGTCATTGTGATGTGGTATCTCCTTATATTGTGCTTTCTCTCTCTCTCTCTCTCTCTCTCTCTCTATATATATATATATATATATACACACACACACACACACACACACACACACACACACACACACACATACACACACACACACAGTATTTATACAGTATGCATTATTCTTTACAGTATATGTATACTGTACTGTGAACTGGACCATACTGAGCAGGCTTTTCTATAAATGTCATTGTGAAAAGGTCTATATTCCTCCCGTGTTCCCCTGAAAAAAAAATCCTTGGTGTGCATCAAACGTTCTTCAGAAGAGTTGTCATACAGAAGAAGCATCATAGTGGTCAGATGAACAATTGCTGTGGAACAACTGCACTGCAAGGAGAAGGAAAGGCCTATTAGAGGGACAAATCTCTGACTTCCTGTCTGTCCCTTTGGGGCCTGAAGATAATAATAGTTTTTTCTTCCAAGAGGAAAAACGTACTGTACATTACAACTGTGCTTCCTGTGCGCGTTGGATCTTTCTGACTCTTTAGTTCTTCTCTGCAATGGGTTCCTTATTTATTCAGCCAAAATGTTCTTACTGTTATCCTCTGTTCGTCTTTTTCTGTCTGGGGAAGAATACACTGAGTACTTGAACTGAGTTCTTGGTTTTGATTAGTGTGGCGAGTGGAAAGATGCGATGGTTCAACCGAGACTTTGGGTGCGGGGGCTCCTCATCAACCCCCTTTGTCTCCTGAAGAGGGTCTTTAATTACTCCGTGCACCAGCTTTGATAAACTCTAAGTTTTGATGTAATTGTTTGTGTAGCCAGGAAAGCAGAACTTGTCAGTGAGAGAGAGAAAGAAACGCAGCAAAAAAAAACATGTGTGAAATTTTTATTGTCATTAATAGCAATTCGTTCAAGACACAAAAATTGTGGTTTGTCTGGGTTAAAGTTACATATTTAAATAAAAATAGCTATACAGCTCTTTAGTCTGTACTCAATTCTAAAATATATTTTTAAAAGGCTCATTTGAAAACAAAAAAAATCACAGTAACGATAAAACTCGACCTGAGCGGATCAGATGAATTGCTCAGATTTTTGTCACCATAATAAACGTATTCATTCTCGGGTAAATCTGCTGTATATCAGATGACACGACAGCGTTCCCCGGAGGAATGAGCGGAATGGGCTTTTGTGAGGCGGTGATAGGCCTCCAGGTCCCACAGGATCATCTGTAGATCTTTCAAATTGATAATCACCATTTCTCATTACCGCAACTTCCTCCGCTTTACTCGCCACTTCATTTTCTAATTACTTGATTATATATCTAAGATGATTCATTAACGATCTGAGCTTCGTTTGGCAAATAGTTTACACCAGTCATTAATTACCCCGGGCTTTTCTTCTCTCCAGTCTTTCTTTGATTCTCCCTCACCTCTGTTTTTCCTCAAGATTTGATTCATTATCCACAAAAACCTCTTGACTTTCAGAGCGCTGGTGTTATTCGTGCTCTAGCAGAAGCCGTTTGGAGACGACTTAGTGTTAAACTAATTGTTGCTTATACCAGAGTTGTACTTACTCTGACCAGTGTATCGAAACCACAGATTTTCTGCAATGCTGTAAATCATAAATGCTATTTTGTAAAAATTTCGTAAAAATCACTAAATCAAATAGTGCTGTAAAACAGTGACAACAGTGAGTCAACCTCACAGTCTACCAAATGTCTTGTAATATATTTGTTGTGGTGACATTTTTTTGGTTGGAACATTCGAGCTTTATAAAGTGCGATTCTTTCATCACAGCCTTGAGATTGTTAAGCTTTATGATTCATTGTAGTTAATAATGCCAAATCTGCTAGAAAACACTGAAGATTTGAATAGACTTTGTTAAAGCAGCTTGAAAATTAATTAGAGCCTTTGTCCCCAAGGAAATTTAGCCTTTTTTCTTCAGTCATTGCTCAGAACTCTTCTCCACCATGATGAAACAGTCGCCTGGAATATTTCGCTTAGATTTCAGAAAATAAGCAGCATTATTACAGTTTCGCCAGCATTGCTGACAAATAAAAGATGAATGCTTACTGTAACTATATATTGCTACACCCTTGTCAAGCTTTATGTAGGCAGTATGTGGAATTGATGTTTTACGCCGGTTTCATATTTTAATGTAAAGTTACTTTACGTGGTTGATTTTTTAAATGCTTTTTTCCCTACATATCACATAAACAGTACTAAACACATGTCTTATTAAGAATCCAAATAACCACTGTTGCAAAAATTGTGAATATTAATTTAAATTAAAAATAAAATAAAATTTAGATTAGTTGGTCACAAATTCCAAGTCAATTTTTTGCATTAAGCCCCAACAATGCTGAGATTAGCTTCAGATTCTCATAACCAGAAATCGAGAAGATTTTGAAAATGAATTTGTTTGCATGGCCTGAACTGCAGATGAATAACCTGATGATCAGACATTCTTCCATCAATAGCTTTGGGACTTGTGCGTTTTATCCTCAAGAGAACAAATATATAATGTAGACTTGAATTGCCCCGTCACATCAATCATAATTGAACTTTTTAGCTGATGGTAAATGCATTACTATCAGTTCAGATTTATTTGTGCATGTCTCTGCAGTCTGTGAGAGCAGGTCCATAGGGACGGCCGATGCTGTTTACAAGCCCTGAGTGTCGTTTCCTATCCGTCTCCTTCACTACTGCCGTGACCTAACTTATAGGATTTTTCCTGGTTTGTATAATTCACCTCGATCTCAGCGAAAATGCTTGAGTGAAGGAACGCTGGACCTGAAATCATTCCCTTTACAAGTGGACATTTTACCTAAACTATGTGTTCATTTAACCTTTATATCAATCAGTTTACCTGTCTTGTTTCCCATGGCATCAGGAGTTCAGGTTTAGATGCTCTACTGAACATTGTCAGGTATTTTTTGTTGTCAGTGGTCCCGTTTGGGTCAACTTTTCACACGCTAAAAATGCTGTGTGTAATTACAATTCTGGGGTCATTACAACTGTCATTACAATTTTTGGTAGAGTGGTACCTTGACCTATTAGAATTTGTCTCATGATCAAACGTTTCTCAGTTTGCTATACGTCAATTCAATTTTTCCCATTGAAATTTGGTCAAAATGTCCTTAATCTGTTCAAATTCTGTTAAACACATTCGGCAGTCGTTAAAATCTTAAGTCACTATTTCTGCTTCAGAATTGTGCAGATTTTGGACGCACACACTCTTTGTCTATGTCTCTGGATAATTTAGCGTTTTAAGTCGAGGGACATCGTCCTCTTCTTCTCTGCATTATCACTAGCAGTTACTTTCTTGGGAGGCATGGCTGCAAGAATGATTGCCAATTTTTATTTAATTTTTTTACTTTTTTTGGATGCCGCTGGATTCTTTGTTTCTCCGCTGGTGTGCTTTATCTGAAAGTACAGCTCTGTGGAGTCCATTGTGTTTCCGTTTTTCTCTGAAGCCGTTCTGTCTCTGCAGTCTAAAACTTACGCGCTGTGGTGCGATGTGGAATCTTCCTAGAATATGAGTTGAATGCGGCTAAAACCAATTCTATTACCCAGCAGCTTGTGGGTCTGAATAGTTGAATGCCTAGTAATTACATACACCCATGGGGGAGAGGGTGTGTGTAACTGCCGAAGGATGTGTGATGTGTTGGGGGATATTACTTCTTGATATCTAAAAGCCCTCGGATCACAAAGGCTTCCTGATGCTTGAATGATTATGTCCAAAACGGCACAACAGCATTCCTGCTTCGCCAGGCGTTGATTGTCAGTACACACTGAGTTTACATGACGTCTCATGCTGGGATAAATGGCTTTTATAGCTATTAATTCAACTTCTGAAGTGTTTTATTTCTTAACTTTATGCCAGGTTCATTAGTCTGGCTGAGAAGTCGTCAAAAAGTCACATTTTGCAATAATGGAATGAAATTTGAATGAGATTCAGCAGTGATGCATGTGTCCATCAGCCCCGAAATCTGTCATCATGACGTCTGACTGATTCCATAGAGCTTTCACGGCCTAGTTGAGCTGGTAATGACAGTAAATTACAGAAAGATAATGTCTTTCTCACAGCTCCTGTCTCTCATTTTACTATCTGCTTTAAGTAATTTTCAGAAATGGATATTGTTGATGTTTGAGACACAAAGTAGGTGTTGTTGCTGCACGTTTGATACTTTTGATCCCGTGCAAGAACATGCTTTCATTGATCGTTCTAAAATCAGGTTTTCAAGTTAACATTGGAGTAAATGCAAGTCGGCCTAACCTATATTAACAGAGTGTTCAAATCTAATGGACTCGGCTCAACCTTTTCCTGACAGTTTATTGCCTCTGAATGTTGTGTCTGATTGCATTTCATGCACTGCAAACGCATTAGTGGTTTACAGACTCCTGGAGGTCTGGACAGAGTGATCTCCTGGCATTCCTGGGCCTTTCTGTGGTTATTGCACACGGCGGACATGTTGTGAAATTAGGTTTGTACTTCTGGTCACTTTATATTGTCGTGTCGTATCGGGCTGATGGAAGCTGGGGCTAAATCTGAGATTGATCCCATTCTTGACATTTATTTAGCTACTTTATAGGCGTGGTCCTAGGAGTGGTTTAGAAACCCACGATTTGTCCTGATTAGGGGTGTGTTGTTTTTGCATGTTTGACTAATGTTTTATATGCCCACAGCACTGTAAAAAAAGAACTAAATGAACAAATGAATCCGTCACATAGATTTACTGTTAAAGATCCAAGTCAGTTAAAAGAATTGAACTTCCCATCACTAGTCCTGATACACAACAGTTTCATTTGAGCAAGTGTGTTTAAAAATCTAAAACGTTGTGTTTTTTTCCGTTATAAAAACTGCAACTTGCCGCTTTAAAGTTTTGTCATGGATTATGCAATGCTAAAATCAAACAAGTAAATAGTATGGAATTGGGAGTATTGGTCTACGTATTTTCTCAATTGTACTTCCATTTCTGTGTCACAAGGAACTGACGCCCATCTCAGTATTTCTGGGCCTGAAGGTAGGGTACACAATCAGGACTTGTAGAACATGTGATCAACCAATCACAAGATAGGACATATCGTACACATATATCAATTCACACACTCACTAATTCTATGGAAAATAGACACTGCATGTCTCCTGGACGCATGCTTTTTTAACTGTGGAGAGAAACCAGAAATGTAGAGAAATTCCATCTGAGTACAGAGAGAACAAGTATATTTCAGCCCCCACCCCCACCCCCGGAAAGCCATGCCTGGTCTTCAGTGTACAATTTATACATAAAAAAAAAAATCATACAAGTATGTTTAATTGTTTTCAACAGTTTGGAGCTTAGCTTTAAGTAGTCCCACAATGTTTAGAACAACTCATGGCTCTGTGACGTATCCTACTGATCCTGAACTGTTTTTAATCAGGCAAGTATGACCTAGAGGCTGAACACTTGCCTCTTCCACTTTGCCGTCTACGTTTCAAACTCTTCACACCGAATCAAATGGCATGCAGTTGTGACTAAATAAAGATGTAAATTGCTACTTCAGTTTTTTGAGAACCTTCAAGGCTCGAGTGACTCACCACTAAAATAAAATGGATTAGCATGATAAATGGAGAGTCCTCTGGTACCTGCAGACAGAAAGTAGTTTGGAAGTGTTTTAAGCAAAGACTGTTTTTTGGGATTTGTCAATGGTGACAAACGGCTGCACTGCTTGACTTCAGGCGTTGAAGCAGTTTGCATCAGTCCTACAGATCCTGGTTGATTTCTTCCAAAAGCGTCTTGCACCGTACCCAACTGCTCCAATAAATTTTATGTCAGAGCTAAATAATAGATTTCCATTACAGTCAGAAGAGCATGACGCGTGCATTTTATTCCCCGTTTTCAAATGGAGGTCCTAAAAATGCCAAAGTAGACCATGGCGGCGGAAAAGCTCGAATTCAAAGCCGTTTCATTCGCTCTCCTGTAATATACCAAGTTAAGGTGAATTGAAGCACTTTCTGAATATACTTTTCATTTAATCCTAATGAAAGTGCTTGGCGAGCGCGGAAAATGAGGTGCTGATTTAAAAACGTCGAGGAGTGAAGGATAAAACACAACCGTGGCTCAATCTTTTCGCTATTTCACTTCCTTCAAGGGTGCTTTGTATGTCAGCAATGTGTCAAGAAGGAAGCTCTTTGAGATTCTAATTGCCGTCTATTTTAAGTTAAAGACTGTGAGGTCAGCGCACAGCTCTTTATAAGCGAGCTCTCAGCCCTCCTGCCATGGTTTGAGATTGTATTCAGGGATTTTTATCTTGTTTTTTAAATGCTGCGAGTAGACACATCAGGGATTCAAGTTACTGCGGATGTCTCTTCATGCTTGTCAGAGACTATGAGATGGGATCTTGTTAAAAGTGGGCCATCAGAGGGCATCTTCACATCAATATCACAGGAGAGCGTATGTGACATTTTACCAGGAACAATCCAGTATGTTTGGTTTCAGATGGACTACTATTTTTGGGTTAGAAATACTTTTAAAATACAGTAATACATAGCTTTGTGGATTGTTTCTGAGGAACATCATCACATATCTTATATTTAATGCTGGGAAACTGTGAGTGAAGGACTCTGGGGTGTGAATGGAATAGATTTAGAGAAGAGGAATGACAGTTTTGTCTTGACTGAGTTAACAATTTATGCGACTTCTGCTGTTGAACGAATCTGTAAAATGACTTGAGTCATGACTCAACTATCAATTCAATTCAAATTGACTCTTTTTGTTTGCATGAACGCAAATAAATCTTGATAAAGTGACAATGAGGTTCATGTTTGTCAGCTAAAGAACATTTCTGCTACTTTTCTTTTTTTGTGACCAAAAGCAACACGAACAGTCATCTCTGTATTTTTGCACAGATTATTATGTCATAAATGTAATAATGAATAGAGTCTATGAGTGTAGTTCTACACCTTAGCTGATCTGCAGTACTTTCAGTCTGATCAATACCTACACAGAAGCGTTTAAAGCTTGAGGGATATGTATCATGAACAATAAATGGTGCTCTGTGGCTCAGCCATGGAGAAACTCTTTGGTTGGTGAGATGATTGGCAGCTCACAGAGCATTGCTAACCCTCTCAGATCTTCTCTCAGTTCATCTGACAGGAACGCACAGTCTTTTCATGGATCTGAGAAAATTCCCAGAGAGTAGATGGTGGTACACATTCTAGCTTCTGATGGCTACATCCCCTCATGTCTGAGGTGTGTAGTAGTTCCTTCTCCCATTTCATCCCTATCTGCTCTACAGTGCTTAATAAATAAGAAAGGGAAGAAAGCATTTTCAGACATTTACTTCAAGAGTTTACATCCGTCTGTCTGTCTGCTCCCCAACACACACACAGACACACGCCGACACACACACACATCCTTATCTACAGTATTGTGCAGTAAAATTATTCTTCTGTAATGTGAAAGCCTCCAACAAAAGTGATATTTTAAACAACAATTATATAAATCAACAAAGCATCTTGTTGGATGTTCTTTTTTATGCGTGTTAATAGAGGATTTTGTCACAATTAATGCTCGAGGCAGTCCGATTTACTTGCTGACAGATGTATTGATAAACGGTCAGGCTGTCAGCAATCAGAATGGTGGCACAGAGCAGGGTAACCAATCACGCAGAGGGGCGTAGCCGAGCAGTGTATCCAGTCACGCAGATGGGCGTAAACCGAGCAGTGTATCCAGTCACGCAGATGGGCGTTGCCAAGCAGTGAAGTTAGTTACGCAGATGGCCTTAGCCGTGCTGTGTATGCAGTCATGCAGGTGGGCGTATCCAGTCATGCAGCTGGGCGTATCTAGTCATGTAGGTGGGTGTTATTCCTGCCGCGTTGTCTGCTCCGCATATGGTCGCAGTGTAGCAGATGGGGGTCAATACATCAAAATTATGCAGCTTCATATATAAGAGAAGACAAAATTAATCAGATTAATTAGATTTCACAAATTAAACCATTTAAACAAAAAAATTCAACAAATTGAAGCAATCAGATGGGACAAAATGGGGGTCCTCTCTGCTGTATTTTATCATTTTGACGTGCATGGGAGGGATAACCTAAAAATACCCCTCACACTGGTTTGCTGTTGAGTTTCTGCTTGTGAACTATTTGTCACTGGGTCTTTTTTAATCATTGCTGGATAATCTGTAACTGTGAGCCTTCCTTGCGTCTTAATGTTTCCTTTATTTACTCCATCTCTTCCTGGCAGTTCCTCTTTCCTCGCTTCTCGGCAGCGCTGGCTCTGGCCACATTAATGCACAAACAAACCCTCTCCATTTCTTGCAGCTTCACAAAGTGCCGCCCCTCCCCGCTTCTGTGGCGGCTGAGTGATGCGTGCTGCCCGGCGTCATTGGTGTGCCATCTTGCTGTGGGCGCAGGGTCCGCAAAAGCGGCAGCGGAGTAAAATGGCTCCACGCGAGCACTCATCACACAGTTTGTTTAAAGTCCAGCTTTTTATTCGACTCCAGCTTCAGGGCTCACATAACATAGCATCCCACCTCTTCCTTCATCTCTGAGGCAACAGCGAGCACACATGTGACGGGAATGTAGAGTGGTGATGTGAATACAGCACTGTGTCTAAGCGCATGGCTGAGCAAGAGAGAGGCAGTCTGTGTGTGTGTGTGTGTGTGCGTGCGTGTGACATCAGGCGCTCTGCCAGAAATACAGTATCTTCTATCTAAGTAAGCGTATCTGTGGTTTTTGCAGTCAATAGAGCTCAGTAACACGATTACATCACGGCCCTCATGTAAAGCCTAATGTATACTTATAAACACGGCACTATAATCACTTGCATTCATTCTGCTTGTGAAACCCCTGAATGAAACAATATTCAGAAAAAAAAAATGATTTTATGGGTTTTAGATATGGTACAGTACATGGATATGTTCTAAAATATGATTGCAATGTGTTATAGTGTTATATTATTCACATATGTATAAAACATAATATATACATTGCAACATTAATAGCAATTATGTGTTTAATTTAAATTGACAATGTATAATTGTCTTATTAATTACTTTACTGATTAATACTTTTTAAAATAGTTTTTATGTTTTTTTTTTTATTATTTTAATATTGCTTATAAGGTCAAAATGCCAAACAGCAAACCACTTCTAAAACAAGTTGAACAAAGCACAAAAACTTAAAATTCATATTACAAAAATACATAATACTAAATCATAACAGCGGCTGGACTAGAAAAACACTAGATGGCAGGAACATGAAAGACACTGACAGAAGATAAAAGAAAACCAGTTTAAATAGGGCAGTAGATGTTGTGAAATGCAGGTGGAAAGACAAAATCAATAATTGGGAAAATGAATCGGAGAAAACAGTGATCTGGGCCTGTAAGAACAGCCGTCTCCATCAGCCCGATGGTGTCTGGATCCTGTCAGGAACCATGACCAATACCGCAACTAGTATTATTACTGCCAAAAAGACTGTAGTATAATTCCCAATAAATTAAGAAATCAACATCACCAAGAAAGGCACCAACAATTAACAGTTTGCCCTTAAAGAGACTGTAGAGTGGTGTGTGGAAGCAAGTCTGAAACATGCTTACAGGGAAGAGCAGCGCAGTGGGATGCAGAAGGTCATTTTAGCGAGGATGGAATATTTGTGCTGGATTAAGCAGAAATGATTGATGAGAAATGAGAAGAGCTGTTTTACATCCGCAGTAATGGCTTCGCTTTAATGACTGTGCTTTTACAGCAGTTTGGGGTGTGAGTATATTCCTCCCTAGTCTCAGGACCTCTAGCAAAGGTGTTCACCATTAAACGCACATCATGGGGCGATCACAGGGTTGGAAATTACCAGTCTGGGCCACCATAAGCCTCAGCTAATGATGCTGCGCGCTGTGTCTCCAGGTTCGTCCCGAATCGGGGTGTCCTGACCTCCATTAAAGCTCAGTATGAGCTTCAGCTCTTCATCTCACTCCTCGCTCGCCCAGTGACTGATAGCTTCTCTGTTGTAGCCGCAGCACTAATTAGCCATAGATTTACTCTTTATCCCGTAATGCAGTGACAACTTTTTCTCTTCCTTAACCTTCTTCCAGTTTTACAGCTTTTATCCTCATTGCCTATTACAAGAAATCTTTTGCTTTCACTTTCATTTTTGCTTTGGTGTTAGTTCTGTCTTTCCCCATCACCCACGCTTTCTTGGAGAATGAAATTGCAGACTAATGATTATAGTCATAGACATGTTCCTTAAAAAGTAATTAGTTATCGTTACTTCACACAACAAATAGTAGCTGTGTTGGTGATAGTTACATTGCTTTGAACCTACTACCAGTGTCATGTTTAACTACCAAAACTAATTGTATTTTGATCTTCAGGAAGGGAAAACTGCCTTTGTCCAAAGACCCTGATTGGCTAGCAATAGACATTTGTGCCAGCCAAGCATAATGACATTATAAAAAGCATAAAGTAATTAAAAGACAAAAACTAGCAACTCTAGCAGGGAAGTTTTGCTGTGTCATTAACTCCAAAAATAGCGATACCTTCTTATATTATTTAAATTTTCTTTGAATTTGTATTAGTAATGTAACGCTGTTTGTAACAATATTTTNCTCTCTCTCCCATTCTGTCTCTTCTTTTCACCCCCCCTCCATCCTCACAAATGAGGATGGTCTGATGCTGAACACTGACTGCCTCTCAATAAAAGAAAGAGATTTTCACAATCTCTCTCAGACCCCCCATCTATCACTCTCTCCCCACCTGCAGGTGGCTCAGAGCGGGGGCATTCTTCTGCAGGATGCCCCTCACCAGCAGCAGCCTCCAGCTTCTCCAGACACTCTCATAATTCATCCGCCTGTGATCGATGCTACTGAATTTCAGGTTGTGCTACATGAGAGAGGGGAGGGGGATTTGAACCACTGTGGCCATTTGGGGGAATTTTCATATCCCTGTGAACTGAGATGGAACTTCACTAACTCAGTGACCTTGAGCTCTAAGGTTGATTAGCCAGAGAGAGAGAAGTTTTCTTTTCCTCCCAGATAATGATAGTGTAACAACCTTTGTTAGGCAAAAGAATGGTTGTCGATTTTATATTCTTGCGGATCGCACATTTGAGGTGCTTACAAAATATATCATATAAAATCTCAAGAGCATTTTAATGATTCTCTCGTTTTAGCTATCCACATCTTAGACAATGAGAGTAATTGTGAAGCGAAGAACATGTCTTTGTGCAATAAAGAAGATGATAAAGAGCAAGCAGAAGCTTGTCCTTGAACAACAGCAACTTAAAGCTTAACAAAATGTGAAAGAGAATCGTTGTTGATAAAGCTTAATGCATTGGAATTGGAAATCTAGTTTAAGTCACGCGTCTGTCTTTAATAGCTGACAACGTTTTTCTTGGTTTCATTTTACTCTCAATTTACTCATCCTCATGTACTCAAGCATGGATTGATAATTAAAGAGTAGCTACTTTTCAAAATACATCAGTTACACTAGGAATTCTAGAACATTCTTTAGAAACTTATTTAGGAAGCATGTCCTCCAGTAGCAACACTACCCTCTTCTTAAAAGCATTACACGTGTGTTCACACCCCAACATCTGCTTTAGCAATAGCTACTGGGTTGTTTCCGTACGTCAGCGCTGATTTACTTGGATGATGGCATTTCGAAAGACGCTTTGCTATTTTGTTGAGCATGCCTTGCTCATTAGCTGTTGTGGGGAGTATGCCAAGCACGTTTCGGATTTACTTTCAAACATGCTAATCTTCTCTGGCCACCGCTTGCGATAATGTGCTTCTTAGTGTCTCATTGGCTCATTTTCACCATAGCAGAGGTCTCATTTAGCGCTGAGGAAAATATATCCACGCAATCTTCCGCTGTTGGTATAGCCAACGGCTTGTGCACTCGGAGTCTGTGATTGTTTAGACTAGCTGGTGGGCAGCTCGCACAACAGTCCATCTGTGTGTTTGTCCGCTCGCACGTGTGCGTGAGTGTGTGTGTGTGTGTTGGGTATGGCTGCAAGGCAGCGGAGATGGCTGCAGACTCTCTGTTTCTTCCTTGCAGGTAATGATTTGAAACAGCATCTGGGAAAGTGGGGCATAAAGATAGAAGGGGCAGGCTGTAATTGAATGCGAAGCGCTCTACTGCAGTGGCCTGAGAAAACACCATTATCCATTCTGTTGTCCCAAAGGCTACTGAATCTGCTGCCTTTATGGCTCAGAAATGGGCAAACAGTAGCACCCCTGAAAGTATATGGCATTCTCTGTATATTCTGCTCCGTGTTGTGGTTGTTGTATCCTTTACTTTTGTTTGATTTAAAAT
>SOMO01000085.1:505316-537315 GCA_028128575.1 Paedocypris carbunculus
GATTTACAATGTACAATGCTACAATGAAATACATTATTATAAATTATTATTATTATTATTATTATTATTACAAAAATACGTTTTACTTTGGATTTTTGAAGCATCCTTTGTTAGTTACTCATATTTAATCTGAGAGAAAAGTGGCGTGCTGAAAAATTGGATTTCTTTACCTGAATGTTCAAACCTTTTCACTGTCTCTGAGGGAAAACAAAACAGATGGTGCAGCTGAAACTAAAGGGGAACAGATCAGACTGTCAGCGGTCGTCTTCAGTTCTGCGCTTGATATATTTCAACAAGGACAAGCTGAAGCATCATGAGTAAATTCACAGGCGATAATAGCTTAAGGTAAAGAGGCACTTACTGGAATCACAGCGGTGAACGAGGGGCACGGGAAAGACGGAACAAACAAGCCGAACTGTGGTGTGGCCTGCCGGATCGCTGAGAGAAATGAGTCAAGTAGCACTGCATCGATTTACATCTCATCTCTAAAACACATCCTCAATGAGCAACTGCGCAGTTTTTCAGCGAGTATGGAGTTTTTGCCTCTTCAGTTCTGCTGCATGAACGTTTGGAGTGTCTTCACAATCAATGAGAGCTATCTTTACTCACCGCAATGCCCAATCACGTTCATTCCACACTGTTTGTAGAGGAAGGTTAGGTGAGGTGGTACGTGACGGGAGAGGGCTTACTTTGAGATGACTAGGACATCTCCAGATTGTGAGCTGAATCAGAAAATGATTGACTTCATCTTTTGTCAGAAACAGTTTGATGACCAACGCACAGACAGAAATAATTGGATGACAGATGGAACATGTTTGTCTTCTTGGATGAATTTTGCCGATTAGTCTTCTTGACTTTCTTTTGTCCAAAACAGTTTAGACTGCTTGATCTCCAGATGGTTTGAGCTATTTAGTAAAAGCTTATTTGATCTACAAAGCAAGTCATTCTGAAAGTACATTTGGGCTGAGTTTTGTGTTGATCATGTTCTCTCGTCCAACCCGAGTGTCTTCATCAAAGTCAAACCAGGTCATTGGCAACCAGAGCATCTTCACAGCCTCGTCGGGAGGAAAGAACAAGTACATCTCGTCTAGTACTGAGAGGGAAAAGTTTAACTTGACTCGTGTCAAGTTGAACACAAGCTTCACCTTTGAAGATTACGTACAGTTGTAATGTAGCCTCCTTTTATCTGTTAGATACTCTGCACAGACGTTTTAGGGATGGCTGGAAATAAATAGATTTAATGAGAGTCTTTTGCATGGACTTGAATCTTTTTTTGTCTCTGTCTCGCTCTTACTCTTTAAGTGTCACAAAATATTACACTTAGTAACGTGCCTCCCGAACATGGAAGTGTGTTTTAATAAATTCAGAAGTTTCATAAAACATGTTGGTGAATAATTATGCTCTTGTGCTGATACTCCACTGTTTCCAGACTCTTCTTCTTGGCTCCATAACTCTCTCTCTCTCTCTCTCTCTCTCTCTCTCTCTCTCACACACACACACACACACACACACTGGCTGAGCAGTTGTTATCGTGCCTCTAATGCTGTGAGGCAGATCAGACGAGGGATTCAGATAAAGCAGCTCTTCATAGTGAGAGAGGAGATCTGGTCTAATGTTGGTGCTAAGATCTCAGTCAGAGAACTGGAACAGAAGGGTTACGGAACACAGACAAGTTCAAGCCCAAACAAGAAGACACATTCACAGTAAATTGTGGAGCTGAATGCTGTCAGATCATATGAAAAACATACAACTACCATCTTAGTGCAGGATCACTTGTGGAAGATGCGTGTAACTTACGGTTTTAATGGTTTCTAATCATCTTGGCAACGTGGTGAATGCTGATCAGACTCTTTCTGGTCTTGTGAGTGTGAATTTGCGGCGATCATAATTTATATATTATTATTGTCTTTATTGATGCCACCTTGCAACCTCGCTGCAAATGCCCACATGACCGCGTCAAGAACGTTTTGTCATTGCTGATATACAAAGTTGTTCTAATGTTTTATTGTCTTGAGTAAATGGACTTTGTTACTTTACTTAAGTATTTTTGGCCACTTTGTAATTGTACTATCAAAAATATGAAAAACATTTACTATCTTGAATACATTTGTTGTTGAGGATCTGTACTCTTTGCTCCACTGTATTTGAATAAACACTTTCCGTTACTTTTTACATTGTGATTGTGCACGACAAGTCGGCATCTTTTACTACTGCAATTAAATTCTTTGGCAGACAAGGTGTAATCGCGATCTGTAGGGTGTTGGAGGTACTGGTAGCTATTTATGAGCTAAATCAATTAGAGGTTGAACTATTTTGCGCATTTGACTGAGACTGACCTTTTGGTTTTTTTTGTATATTTTATTCTGCTTTTTGGAAACGTTGAGGTGTGGAAATTCATTTCTATATTAGAAAAAAAACCTAAATAAAGAGTTTCTTGCTTTTCCACATTTCTTGATGTACAGTATTGTTTTAGCCTACGTAAATTCAGTACGAGTACGGCTTCTTGAAAATTTTTACAGTAAGGTATCCATACTTTTACTCAAGTATGGTTTTTATCTACTCCTCTGGTTTGGTCTGAATGTAACTAATTTGTAACATTTTCACAACTCCAACTGTCTAATGGTCATATTAGATGACTTCTCAGTCAAGGACATATGACTGTGTGCGTGTGACTGTGTGTGTGTGTGTGTGTGTGTGTGTGTGTGTGATCCCCTCATGCATTGTATGCCCCATTGTATGCAAAGGAAGCTGTTTAATGTTACATGACATTGGGGATGTTTCTGACGTCTTTTGGGGAGTAACTTGTTAGGACGGAGAAGGAAATGCTAAAGATGTTTTGTGTCTCTGTGGATGACTGCGGATGGCCCTGGCTGGTGTCTGAGGCAGAGAGGCCAATGAAAGGGCCCGTACAGCAGAAGGGAGGTCACAGTCTTCTGTCTGTAATGAGGAGCGAGGGGATCATTACCACACAATACATGAGCTGAGAGGAGCACTACAGAGAGCCGAGGAGAAGCAGGCCTCCAGCCCAGCACGCTCGGCCCCTCTCCTCTGATGTCAGGCGATGCAGGGATGGAAACGAGGTGGAAAGAGGCAGAATTGTGGGGGGTGATTTTAACTGATAAAGCAAAGAGTAGGAAAAAAGGCAGCGCATGAAAGGAAGCAAACTCGTGCCTTGACAACTCGCCAGTGCTGCAGCTGCATGTGTCCGCCAGTAGAGGGCAGGTTTGAATAAAAACAAGGGCTCCATCCTTTACACGTGGTTGTATTTATTTATTACTTGCATATGTAAGTTATTTTGTTATTGTTATTATTATTAATGTTCTGCGTCAAACAGAGGAATGCTGAAGACTTCAGACCATTTAAGAGCCTGTAATATTTACATGTCATCATCACACTTTTCTTTTAAATATCAAATGATAAGTTTTCTTTCTCTCTTTCTTTCTCTGTTTTTCTTTCTTTCTCTTCCTTTTATTCCTCTTGCCTGCTCTTTTTTCTTTCTTACCTTCTTTTTTCCTTTCTTTTTTTCTTTCTTTGTTCCTTCCTCCCTTCTTTCTTTCTTTCATCCTTTGTTCCTTCCTTCATCTCTTCTTTCTTTCATTCTTTTATGCTCAGCATGCCTTTATTTGTCCCTTCCTTCCCCCCTTTCTTTCTTTCATTCTTTTTTTCCTACATTTCTTGCGCTCTCTCTCCCTTCTTTCTTTCTCTCTTTCTTTCTTTCTCTCTCTCTCTCTCTCTCTTTCTTCCTTCCTCTGTTTTTTCCTGTTTTAAACTAAATTTCTCATGGCCAAACTCATTTAATTTGAATTTTTTCAAACTTTTGACATAGAACCAAAGACAAACGCATGTTATAGCTGCAGCCCTTTGAATAGCACGCTAAAAATTTAATTAAAATTTTTAGGTGAGATTTAGTCAAATATTTTTGTGGCTTCTACCTAGGATGAATGAACCCCCCCCCCTCAAACCACCACCACCCTCTCTCTCTCTCTCTGTCTGTCTGTTTGTTACTGCTGTAAAAGTTCTTAATTGGCTTCGCAGATGAAAAATATCCTGACCTCAGGTGACCTCACTACCTTACAACACACATGTTAGGTGGATTTGCCCCGGCGAGCAGGTTGAGTCAGATCAGTGATGTCTGAGAGAATCACGCAAGATGTTCGGGGGTTTCATGACATTTGCTGGCAACTTCCTGCAAACTCTTGAGCTAATCTCTACACAGAGACCCGATCTGCAGCTAAACCGTAATAACAGTCCTCAGACGCCGCTGACTTTTGCCGAGCAGGAAGCTAGGTTAAACCCTGACTTAGAGCAAATCCATTAAGCGCTACTCCGTTGCATGTGAAGAACCCAGAAGCGAGCCCTGAAATTCCCTCCTTTTGATAACCCGACATAAGGCGCGAGACGTCAGAAATGTAATTCGTTTTAAAGAGCCGCATGTTTGCAGATTTGTTTATGCGTGGAGTAATTGCCTATTTATTTGCAGCCAAATACGTCTCCATTTTCTGAAAGGGACTTTAGAGGCATCCACTTTCTTTTCTTTTCTTTCTTGGCTTCCAAGCACCGATCGAGCGTCGCGTCTTCAAGCGGAAAACTTCTGTGACACTGATGCTGTGTATGTTGACAAGGGCAAACATCTCAGCCCTGAGCGGCTGTGTTCGCCGAGCATCAGTGGCATCGCCAGCGTGTTTGGCCCGTTACAATATAAAAACAGACTGCTAATATGGGCTGACAAGCATGATAAGCCATGATTGCGTGTAAATTGGCAGTGGCAAAGGTTTAAGCTGGTCTTATGTAAATACAGCAATGAGTGACTGCTGGGCAAACACACACTTTTACACATACCCACACAGACTCTCTGCCCAATACACACACGCTTCTGCGGTACAAACACATCTAACAGGCCATGATCTTGCATTCTGAATCACTGTGATAAAAATTCATATTTTTGTACCACCGAAAATGAGATTACTGGGCTTTTTGTGCATTTGTAGTCAGGTCATCATGTCCCTCTGTAAAAGTCAGTTTCCATGCCTGCCTGATACTGCCACTGACATCGTTCTGTGCCCCATAAGAACTTCATTTTGGTTGCAATAAGAAAGAAAACCTTTCTGGTTCACTGCAGAAATCAGACAAAGTCACTTGCAGGCTAGACCCTCATTTCTCTGTAGATCATATTTGAACAACCTCGTAAAATCTATCCATCCAATTTTTTAGCCTTTTTTTTCCAATCACATGAACTCTGGGCCTACTAAATTTTATACGAAAACTTTCTGATCAATAAATTACTCTAATCAATCAATAAATTAAACAATAGAACGCTCAATGTAGTATTCTGTTAGAGAACCAGTCCGTTGCAACCACCCTGGGAGTTTTTTGTGTTCTGTGAGGTCACATCATAATATTGCTTTGATAGTCTGTGTGATACTGTATTGTGATATCAACGGCTCATATTCCCTGTGGTTTTGAAAGAAACCAAGGCCATCATATCAATTTATACTACAAAGGAATTGTGACACACAAAGCACAAAATATCCCAAATATCTGTTACCAGACTTCAAATAAGTGTAATAGATTTGTCACAGAAAACATTTTTTACAATGAAAAGTCAAGCTAGATTAAAAAAAATATATATGATTACAATATAGATACAACACATATAATATAGATACAACACATACAACATATGTCTGTTTATCATTATTGCACTTTTTAGCCTTATCCTAATACACAGATTGTATTCTTTTTCTTTGATTTTATATATGATTCTTTATATTTTTAATCTTAATCTCTCTATCTCTCTCTCTCTCTCTCTCTCTCTCTCTCTCACACACACACACACACACACACACACGGTTGTTTTGAGTGTGATCTACTGGAAACATTTACAACTCAGTATTAATATGCATTTAAATCTTGACAAAATCTTTCATATGAATCATTCAGAATCGCTGTGGGGTACTTTTTTTTTTTTTTTTCCCTATATGCTTCATCTATTTCTGTGTCAAGTAGAATCAATCTCAGCATCACTGGGAATAAGTCGGTCAACCAACCACTGCTATGTGAAGATGTTCACAATCAAGTCTATTAATCCATTAGTCCTCTACACTCTTAGATGCCACATCATGTGTATCGTAAATTACTATCATTATTTTATATTTTTTTGCCATTTATTTGAATGTCACTTGCTTTCCGAAATGCTCTAAATTATATAATGAGGTCATTTGCATAGCGCAAGGATTTTCTGACCTTTGCTTTTGCCAATAATTACAGCAAAGTCGCCTGCGACAGTCGACAGAAATGCTGCAAAAAAGGTGACATCCTGTTCGCAAAGGTTAGCCCAGTGCTGGACTTGTAAAATGTCATTATTTTTTTGGAATATGCTAAGAATTAGCAAGTTTAGTAATGCAGACAAGTTCCGTCTAAAAAAACAATGTGAAGCTAAGCAGGAGAAAATCAGCCATGTGCAGGTTTTTTTTAATGATGATGTGGCTTTTTTAAAGCAGGGGAATGGATGGGTGGATGGATGGATGGATGGATGGATGGATGGATGGTTGGATGGATGGATGGACGGTTGGTTGTTTTGAAAGGTAGATGAATGGATGATGGATGGATGAAAATGGATGGATAAATTAATGAATGCATACACAGACATGCAAACAGACAGACAGAAGGACAGATCAGACAGACTGATTGAGACAAAGACTAATAAACAGAAAGAGGAAGAGATAAGTGAAAGAATGAATAGACAGACAGATATATTGACAGAGAAAATGGACGGACAGACAGACAGATATGTTTTACTAATAAATATCAATTTTCGTACATTTGTAAATGAACATGATAGATGCAGTGATACTAAGCTTGAGACATGAAGCGTTCAGGCCTAGAAGAAGAATGTAGCCTCAGAAATGCTAAAGAATCTGTAGCAAGCTAAATGTGTGGGCTAATAAAATATGTTACAAGAAATGAGTAGTTTGTGTTAATAGTGCTTTCACATGTATGACTGATCTTAATAAGTCATATTACTGTCATCATGGCGATTATTAACGCCTCGTATCATTAACACCTCTTGGAGATGTTGGCATGTCACACGTGTCAGTGGCGTTGTGAACTGTGTGAAACGTGACTTGTGTTTGCTGTGCTCAAGGACAATTTGGACAAAATTCGATAAGACAATCAGTATATTCATTAGTCACCAATCCTAATCGTATCTAAAAAGGAAATACAAAGTTACTTTGTAATTCATCATACTACAGCCATATTGATTGAAAGTATTCCCTCTGATTGGTAGATATGAGGAGACAAGCATTAACATAGGGCTCCGTCTCTGTGCTTTGGTTTATAGTCGCAGCGCCGCGTCACGTTTCACCTGCCGGATGGTTCTCAGGAAAGCTGCAGTGACAGTGGGCTGGGGGACCATGAGCCCGTGGGCAGTGGGCCGCTCCTCTCACATCCTCTCCCTCTGGTGCAGGCGCAAGAGGAATTCTACGAGCAGGCGTCGCCGGACAAGAGGACCGAAGCCGATGGCAACTCTGACCCTAACTCTGGTGAGTGTCTGTCTGTCCTCACAAGTCCTGAACTCGCTTCTTCTACTGATCTGCGTCACACTCCCCTGAGCTTGAAGAAGGCCTAGCAAAAGCTGAATAAGATCATGCTTGTTTTCCTGAAATGCTTGTACATACAACAACTGTGTGTGTGCCTGCAAAGGCAACGCTGCAAGTTTGCAGAAAGTAAATATATTCCTGTGAAAAGAGACAAGATTCTGAATACACAACTCAAAGATGAGCTTTAAATATCACTGAAGTGTGAGGATTCGGTTTCTCTTCACCTCATCCGTAACCTGCTGTAATGTGACAGGTTTCCATCAGCGATTGCTGGTGAGTGCTAAATTAGTGTGCATTAGGAAGCTCGTTTTTAGCTCATTTACTGACAGTTTTGCTTTAAAAAAGACTTTTGTATTGTTACGACTTACTTGAGAGGTTGGTGATGTGGTCACTTGCATTCACTTGTTTGGTGGTTAGATCTTGTAGAGAGAGAGAGAGAGGGGTTGGGGGGTAGTACTGGCTTGAAAATTCAGCACCATGGACAGGGGCCGATGTATGTGCTTCTCTGTGTGAGTGGTTGAGGTGGAGAGAGAGGAAAATAAAAAGAGACAGGCTGAAAAAGAGATACAAAGAAAAGTTCCATGAAGATGCCTTCAGCTCCAAAGTAAAAATGGCCGAGGTTGATCTAAAGAAAACATTTGACTTTGTCCCTAATATGTCACCACTGGGTTTGAGGTCACATACAGTCTGAAAGGGCCAGTGATGGAGGCACATGTACTTATACGGTGGTCAGTCAGGTCTCTGCGGACAGAGAGTGAAGATGTATCTCTGTACGTACTCCATTTATTTAGGCATGATTTCCCTGTTGGGGTCTCAGGCACCATAGATGTTCACTTTTTTGTTATTTATATATTTTCCAGTACTGGGTGACCTAGTTTTCCTATCACGGAAGCCATAGATCTGTAGGAACACCTGTGTCACCCGAGGTTAGAGCTAGTTAACGTCGACTCGTTCGTTCATTTACACATCTCCCATCACGTTCCACCGCTGAGCAAGGCTGTCTCTTAAGATTCATTTTAAGCGACACACGAGTATCGATGAGGCATGGCGTCTTCTCTTGCAATTAATATATTGAAAGTGTGATCTAGTCCAGAGCAGCTCGACTCAAGTGTCTCCTTTTAATTTGATGAGAGAGAAGGGAGCTCAGAAACAATCATTTGCATAAGGAAGGTGATAATTGTTCTTTTTAATGGAATTGATGATGGTGTACACACCAATTATGTACAAGCTCTTAAGCCTGGTAATTAATTAGCACACAAATGGCCGTGGTGCCATGGAGACCGTGGAATAATCAACTATTGGACACACACGACCGCATTACTGGGAGCTTCTCAACACATAGATGGCAACATTAATTAGAGGTCACTAAGAGATGAAATGAGCGATTCACATTCTAAACCTCCACACAATCAGGACTAGTTTGGTTTCTCTCAGATGGGTCTGAGATTCTACAAGGGTTTATAGGGGAAACCTATAGGTTTGTACGGGAGGCTAATAAGCATTTCAAACGCTTCGTGAGGATTCACAGAGCTGAAAATGCTGCAGTGCAGCAGAAAAGTTTGTTGCCGTTCTTCTGGACTTCAGAGCTGGACACCCTTTGAAGGTTTAGGTACCATCTTTAAAATTCATGTGTTTTCTTGCATGTATTAGTGCTAGCAGAGAGTAGTTCTGAATTCAAACACACGCACAAATGCGCACACGCACGGGTGGACGCTCAGACGTTAAAAAATCTGGGGGGTTATTTTGGCATCATGCTTTTTTTAGTGCAAGAGGCAAGTTCAGTCTTTTATGTGCAACTTTTTGTCAGAACTGCATTTATATAATGTAGCAACAACAAGGCGCGTTTTTAATGCTCTTTTGTGGAACAGTGTTGCCTAGTGGAGTCATTGTTCGTCTTCATCGTTTGGCACAAATCTGTGTTCGCCTGCTTGCACTGGGAGTTCAGAGAGCAGTCTTCTGTAAAAACTGACTGTGAGGATTAATTTCTCAACTTTTGATGATCTCCACCAACCACAGGGAAGCCGAGTGTCGGAACAGCTTTAAGTGTGGAATTAATCTGTGCTGGAAGCGAGTCATTTAATTCGGTATTTACGCTTAGTAAAGAATCATTTTATACATATATACATACTGTATATTGTATATATATACACTAAATTATATAGTATGCATATATATACACAATATTATATATATATATATTGTGTATATATGTATAAACTATATATATATGTGTGTGTGTGTGATGTGTGTGTGTTATTATATATATTCTTTTTTTTTATTACATTTTTAATCAATAATTCATAAAACATCTGTCTTCTGGCAGAGGTGTTAAAAAAAAGCAGAGTGTACCTGCTTAGTCACATGTTTAGGTTGTGTAATGTGGAAATATTTAAATGTAGACGTGTATTAGTGTATATTTGAACAAACTGTTTGGTGGATCGCAATGAAAATGATACAAAAAGTGAAATAAGAAAAACATCACTTAAACAAAATATTGCACGATAACAATAGTAATGTTTTTCCTTTATTGTTGACGCTGCCTTAGAAAATTATATTTGGCTAAATTATAATGCAGATATTTCAGATCGTACCGTTATTTTAATGCCGGTTTATCACAGTAAAACACACGAACTTTTGTAGCTGCTGTTGACAGTCCTGTTAACGTCAGTTTCTATTAGCAACTTGCGATCGGCAGGAAACATGTCTGAGTGGGCGACATTTGGACTCAGCGGGAAACTTCCGCAAGCTCCCGCTCTGAGCGTGTAGGCTTCGGAAAGCTGATTTTCTTTACAACAAAAAATAATGACTTTTTTTTATTATTTAAAAAATAAATAAAAAGCTACCCTCTGAGATGATAATTGTAGGATATTGTTAAGCTATTCAAATTGAGGGTTTGAAAAAAATATTCGGCGATGTGGGGGGTGTTTTGCATTTGAGAGAAAGCAGAATGCACTAAGCGAATGCGAAAATCCTCTTAAAACTATTACACAAGGTATTTTTTGTTTTATTATGCAGTAAAAAAAATTACGTGGCTTTCAGAGTTCAGATTGTCCTTAACTTTTATTCCCCACTGCTGTTGGTAATTGTGAGTACACATGTGTTGCTACCTAATTAGCAATTATGCAGATTGGCTGATTATTTTTATGCTTTCAATCAAACGATATTAGGCTAGCGTTGCTAATTGTAGGTCAACATTATATGCACTACGTTTTCTTAGTTTATTTAAAAATAAAATGACATGCTCAAGAGAGGTTGTGAAATTTCGTAGAACTTCATGGATCATTTGAATGTCGCACACTTAAAGCTTAATGGTGGTCTTATGGGTTTCTTTACTGATTTCCAAAAGTGTTTTAAACTCTTGCCAATTTCAGCTTCTGCTGCAATAATTGCCGACATTCACATTCAGGTTTTGCACTGGTGTAAATCTGTTGTAAGACTTCATTTGTTAGTTGCTGGATGGAGGTTGTAATTGGTGGTTGTGCTTTTGGCAAGGATTTAAATACACTGTGCATATACAATAACCCCGAGCTGTTTATTTATTGATGTACGATTGAACGCCTCAGGTATATAGTTCACTTCAGATCATTAAAAATTCAGTGGCCTGAAGCGCTATTGTCTGAATGATGCGTTTCTGGGTAAACTAAAAACATGAGCGTCACAAAATATTAAAAAAAAGATAAATAAAATGAATAAACAGTAGAACATTATTTGAGCCAAAATGTCAGTTGTGGGGTAGAAGAGAACGTACGAGTTCAGGAGATTTGAAGTAGAAAAGTGCCCATGGGAGTGAGAGGGTGAAAATGTGTGCCCCGCTCTCTGATTGGTTGGCCAGCCTTCCAGGGTGTGTCCCCTCTTCAGACCCTACGGTGGTGAGATTGCCTACTAGACGCCATGACCCAGAAATGGAAAAGGAAACAAAAACTTCTTGTTTAGTTTTTGAACTATTTAGATAAACATTTTTTGCCAATGTTTATTGAAATAGTTCAAAGTCTCTGTTTTAAACAGAGCATAAAAAAGAATGCTAAAATAATCCCTGAACGCTGAGTCATGGAGGCTAAGCGTGTTCACATTAGCTCTGTGGGAATATATTCACACCCGCCGCTAAGAGCGGTGCAGGAAAGATGAAGAACCGCAGGAAATAGAGAAGGACAGGAAGAGGGAGGTGCTGGGGAAAATAAGGCACATCGGTGGAATAATTAGGTTTCAAGGCAAACACCGCTCTGTCAATCATTTGCTTTTGTGGAAATACTGAAATTAATTACCCAACGTTGGCAGGATGCCACGTTTACCGCGCATGACTGGTAGTGCTGACAGCGGTCCAGGAGTGAGATGAATGAGTGATTGCAGGAAGAAGAGAAATTAACACTGTTTGGCTGATGAATTGGTGTTTAATGTGGCGAAAAGAGAGTGGTGGGAGTGTCTGGATATTATAATGCGGAGAAGGAAGGTTCACGTGGAACAACAGTTGTGGCGTCTGAGGTCGCTGTAGGTGAAACTCCAGAGTTTGAGCTCCACGGATTTGATCCTGTTCATTCATCTGCTCATAATCACCAGCCAGAATCTCCTCGGGGTGAAACAAGATCCCAGTGCATCCTAAAGGCATCATTTAATAATATTTTACAACTGACTGACAATTAAAGCAAGGAATAATAGCTAAACCCTTGATTGTATTAATTATGCATACATGAATGCTTCTGTGAAGTTGTTTTTGTGTTGAATTACTCGGCTAAAATGCAAGGCCATTTGTATCTGCCTTCAATTTGCTGGCAGCTTTAAAAAAAAGCTTTATTAAAGGTTAATTTGGCATGGAATGGGCAGGCCCCTTTCCACAATTAATTAATTAATCTAATTACCAGGCTGGTAATTAACTATGTCATTAAAAAAAGGTTTTGTTGAGATTCCACCTACAGGTGTGCTCTGAGTACACCAGCCATATCTGATAGTTGTCATTTAGTTTTTTACACATATAATATAATAATAATAATAATAACAATTATTATTATTATTATTAATAATAATATTATTATTAATATTATTGTGTTGTCACCTTCAGACCTACAGGCCTTTTTTTGCTGATCATTTTTACATTCTATTAACACTTTACAACTAGCAAAGTTGTACACGTTTACTATACAATTTACCACTGAAAACTTTGCTGAAACATTCTTTCTATATCAATCTAGAAACAGAAGCAAAATTTTCCCTGACATATGCCAATTCATTTGCATACACATACTGGACATACTGGTTTAAATGTAATAAATGACTAAAGGTTATTTTGTGTGTGAGCTAATCTGAGCTTATACTCGATTTTTCCCTTGCCTGCTGCTTTCACCATCTTGTCTTGACGCAACAACAGGGGGTGGAAAGAAAACACAAAGTACTGCTTCGAAAAGTTCCTGTGTTCCTTGATAGGGCACAATTCCTTAGAGAAGAAAGAGTGATATACGTAGTCTTATTTTATTAATTTTTGCATTTTTATTTATTTATATTTTACATAGTATTGTACATAGTTTACATAGTACATTTACATTTTTACAATAATTGAGTGGAAGATTGATGCAGCGAAATTGATGGATGTTCACCTTAGATGCACAGTTGACCAGTTGACCTCAACCTTGAGGGCAAAACTGTTTGTGAGACAAGTTGCGAAAAAAAAAAAATCTATTGTTGCTTGCTGTCAACAGTTTACAAGCGAGTAGAAAACAAAAATGTCAGTAGTGTGAGTTTTGGGGTGAGGCTATTTCTCTTTGACAGAAGGATAGTGGAGGAACATTTCCGAGTAACTGAATGAAAAATGTGGTTCAGAGTGCGATTTCCTCTCTGATCTCCAGTGAAAAGGTGTTAGGCATCTGCTGCAGCTTTGAATCTTTGTGCAGTCATTTATATTTAAATCGCGTCTCATCTCAACTGTGAATACAGAGGCGCATTGCTGTTTTCATCCACTTTAACACCTAATTCGAAACATTTAACCGGGAGAGTCAAAAAGCAAGTCAGAGTTTTATCGCCAGCAGAGCAGGTGGAATGAATCGGCTGTCAGAAAGTGCCGGAGAGACACTTTTGGGCTGTGAACCATGTGGGTTTGTAACTATGTGCGTTTGCATGTGTGTGTTTAACCCAGGGCCAGTGTGGTTCACTGATGGAGGATGGCAGGCCAGGGGTGGTGAGGCTAAATGTGGAGTAGAGAGATGTTTCTGTTTTACAGCATGAAAACACTAGCACTTTTCCCATCCATCATTGCTAAGATTGAGATGATGGGTAATTCCCCCGCCATGTTTCAGAGATGCATATAGGGCTCGCTGGATTGATATGCTGCCTTAATCTGGATGCGCAGTGCGTCAAGAAGATGCCGACTCTGTCAACTCGCCCAACGATAACGTAACTTTGGTATTGTGCAGAAATACTCAAACCAGACACTTGCAGCTTTAGCTGATTTTACATTAAACCAGATTAGTGGAATTTGACGCGTGTTGTTGATTTCGTCATTGGATAAAAGATTGGCTAATATAAATACAGGTGTAGATAAATACANTGGTTGATTGATTGATTTGCTGGTTGATTGGTTGGTTGGTTTATTGATTGGCAATTTGATTGGTTAATTGATTTATTGACAGTGACTTGACTACACATTGATTTCAGTTAGAACCGTCGTTAGGCATAGTGGTTTCAGATTCATTTGGATACGTCAGCTCACATCTGGCTCTGGTAGAAAAGCATGTGGAGAAAACAATACCCCTGCCACATCATAGAACTACATTTTACATCCTTCCAGTAATAGAATGGAGCACTTGGCCCGCATACAGAAGGTCTGTTGGAGGATTTTCGGCCCCTGCCGGCTAACTGGCCCTTCAGGCCCATTGCCCACCATAGCTGCCCGCTCCTCAGGAGAGATTCACCATCATATTCTGCCCATCTGCCACCGTTCTCAAACAACACAAAAGCCCTTTCTGAAAGCATAATGTCTCCGCTCCACAATAGTCGTTGTTTTTTGTGGAGAAACATTGTCCTGACAATACTTTTGTCATCTACTTGCCAATATGAACTACACACGCCTTTCAGCAGCCATTTGGCTTTTCTGTTTGTATCCCGAGGGTGATGTCTTTTACTTAACTCTTTGTTAAAACTAGACTAAACACTTGGTGTTAAAATATATTTCAATCGCCGTCTCTTCTGTCTCTGGAAGAATCTGGCATTTTAATAATGATAATAGTAAAGTATAATGATAATTATGATAATAGTAATGATATGGAAATGCATAATCACACACGAACACACACAATAAGCAGTGTGCACTGATGTTATGTATATTGAGTTCTGTTACTAATAATGCAAAACTAAATCATTTGGATTTGAACAAATTTATTTCCAACTGTGATAAATGTGAAGAAAATTCTCCAAACCAGAAGCACATTAGATTTTTTTATTTTTGCTTCTGATTTTTGGTTTGCTTCTGATTTGGTTGTCTAACTAGCACAGACATACTGTGTGTCTCAGTCTAAAGCGACTGTTTTAGTCAAGGACCAATGGACCACTTTTCCATTTCTGGGTCACTGGGAGCCAATCCCAGTACGGGACACATATTCTGGATTAGAGGCCATCCAATCACAGAGCTGGTCACACAAATACACACACTCACATGCACCTATTATTGACTTCAAAATCACTTTGCATGTTTTTGGACTGTGGGAATAAATAAGCGAACCAGATACAACTATTGTAAGTCTATCATGCAAACTCAACAATGAAAGGCCTTGAACTTGAATTTCAAATGAGTCCCCAAAACCTCTTGGCCTGTTTTTGCATGTTGTATTTTGAAAAATATTACCTCAATATTTTTCCCATGTTGCAGTGCAGTCTTTTCTTGAAACAAAAACTTGCCCTATTATTGTACAAAAAATGTAAATTTCTAGGCTACAGTCCCCTCAAAAGACATTGAACCTTGATGTCCTTCTCTCCACAAATAAAGGAAGGTTGCTTTAAAATCACTTTCACGTCCTTATAAAACATAAAACCCAGTGTGCATGCATGAGAAAAACGCAGAATGTCTATTCAGAATTGAACAACATCTAGTTGAGATATCCTATAAAACTAGAAAAACAAAACACGCTTGATCAAAAAAAAGAACACTGCATGTTTAATGTTTAAGATAGGTTGTGGGTGAAAAGTCCTCGAAAAGCACAAAATCTAAAATGTACGCGTGAGGAACACTTTTTTTGACTCAATGGTTTTGTTTAAAATCTTTGTCTAGCTGAAATTCTCCCATGAAATAATAATAAAAAAAATAATAATAATAAAAAAAAAAAAAAAAAAAATACAATGTTGTGTATGTGTTTTTAGTCCTATATGGCCTCATTCAGCATGGAGTCATGTCATCTGTCATGTTTTGAGTATATGCAACTGTTTAAGCACACGCATTAGTTGCGTTTATTGTAGTGCCGGAGATGCTTCATTGGTTTATATTGGCCGGGCATGGTGATAGCTGTTATGAATGCATACATAACTTCTGTTAGGGGAAACATCGACAGAAATAAACATGAATTATCTCCTCCTCTACCTCATCACTCCACTCTTATTGTGTGCTTGTTATTTTCACATTAAAGAGGAAAGCAGCACATAAACGCAATCGTAAAGATGTAGTCAAGGCCTCATGCTGCTGTTGACGCGAGTGTTATTTTTTTCAGTGAGCCACTTTAAACCCAAGCTAAAAACAGCTCGGTAAAATGGGCCGGCAGACTTTGGCCCCCTGTCGGCGGGCACATGCTGCAGCGTTGAGAGGTGTGATAAGAAAGAGGTTGGCAGGGGGCAGAATAGCAGATGTTCGTCCAGGTTTCTTTGGAAAGAGCACTAATCCGCTATCACCGTGGTTAACTGAGTCGAACTTAGCGAGCACTGCCAAGTGCTCTGTCTGAATTTGATACTAAAGGACACATTAGCAGACAATGATTTCAATGACTAAAAGGATGCAATGGTAAAATAGTCCTTTATTTTAGTATATTTATTGTTGACGTACACACACACGTTTGCACAAAAAAAAAAAAAAAAACTTGCAATATTAAACAACAACAGATGTCGTAGGTTCAGACACATTTATGTTGTGCTTGATATTCATTGTTGCAAATTATGACTAGAAGCTTCTAATTTTGAATCCTGACTATTTTGATATGACACCCAAAAGCTGCAAGAATTTGATTGGTTGAGAATAGTAACAAGGCTAAAACGCAACAAGATGGACGTGTGCCATGTCAGCCAGCACATGTAGAGATCTCGTTGTAATTAAAATAACTACCATAAACAACTGGTTTGTTAAAACAAAAGATATATCTATTTTGTTGAAACAGCATCAAGCAAACGAAGCATTTCTTTTTAAAATAGTAATCCGATTGAGAGATGCAGACATTCAGTCACGTTTTCTGCTCATGCAAACATGATAAAAAATCCAGTTGAACAGGTGGTGAAACAGGTGCAAGAATTTAGATAGATTAGGAAACAGGGAGTGATGCAGCAAGGTGGGTGGAGTCTTAGATGGTGCAATTTATGTACCAATGACAGTATGGTCTGTTTCCATTAATCAGAATCAAATATTTTTGTATTATTTTAAGAGTCTTATTTATGATCCCTTTGGAGTTAGGAAGACAAATAGTCATATAGTTTAATTGGAAAATTAATTTTCTAGGTGCAATGATTTTTCAACGTAACAAGGTCAAGGTCGAAGTTAATTAGATCTGCACGTTAATGGAACCACAGTTTCAAACAAAGTTAAATTTCAAATGTAGGACATCGGCTTCAGATTTATTATCATTAATTTTTATAGCTTGAACTGAAATTAGAAGGTGCTTGTGTTTTCAAAATTGAACAACAGTAATTGTGTGATAAAATCAATTATTTTCTTTCCAAAATGTAGGTCTTACATTGCTGTGATTATATTTGAGATACTTGTCTGTTCCTACCATTTGTTATTTATCGCTATACTATACTATACTATACTATATATATAATGCAACGTATAGCGTTATATGTGTCCCAGCATTGTGCAGGGACTTTTCATTTATTGTTGAGTTTCACACAGTTGAGCATTGTTGCAGTGCTGTTAGGGAAGTATTGAGAAAGTACGTAATGTCGAGAACTGCAGTGTGTTTGCAGTGTCGCTGGGTTGTTGTGTTAAGTGCATTGTTCTCACACGACGGATTGAAGTGTCTGGCAGACAGAGAGTTGTAGAAATGAGATGGAGAGCTATGGAGGTGGGAAACTGCTGCAGACTCCATGAAGTGAGCGTGGAAAACGAGAAGACTTTCATATCTCTCCTCCTCAAGCTTGGTGTATACGGATGCTCTTCCTCACAGATAACACATCCAGTCTCACTCTATTCTTCTCCTTTCTCTCAAAGGCTTTCCTTCTTTTCTTAAATTGACAATTGAGTGTTTTCACAGAGTTTGCACTTATGTTGAATTCGAGCTTGGCAGTGGTTGCCAGGGTAACAAGTGTATGGTTGCATAGAGTAAACACGCACACAAACACACACACACACACACATATCTTACCTATGTAAGATATTTTCTAATTTATTTTCTATCTAATTTAGACACAGGTACATAACGCTTTACTATACTTTTATAATTTAACTGTAAAATGCTGTATGCTCCATCTATATATCAGTCCATTTGTCTGTCTATCCATTCGCTCAATCCCCTGTACAATGCTTTTTCTGTCTGTCTGCCTGTCTAGCATACACCTATTTGTATGACATTATTTTGTCCATCCATTGGTTTGTTTGTCCATCCATCAGTTCGTCTTTACCATCATATGTTCACTAATGCATCCATTTATCCATTATTTTATTCAAACAGTGTGGGAAAAAAAGCAGTTTTCAAAGTGTTGTTGAAGAATAACAACAACGTTTAGTGTAGCCAAGAGTGTTTTTAAAGTGACACTTTTCCTGTCCAGATGTTCTCACATCACACAACCAACCTGTAAAATGTCCTGAAGTTTCTAAATCTAGTGCTTTTCTTTTGCTTTTTCCAACTTTTTATTATGTAATTTGACGACACAAAAACAGCTAGACGAGTAACTGGCAGTTCCAAACAAAACAGATAAAAATAAAACCCATAGCCTCCTGAGACTTAATAATAATAATAATAACAACAATTTAAACCTTATTAGTCCCTCAGTGGGGGAATTCGTCTCTGTATTTGACCCATTTGAACAGTGAACGCATAAACTCGGAGCAGTGGGCAGCCTCAGTGTGCGGTTTTTATAGCAAAATGGGGACTTTTTGTGTGCGTGCGTGCATGTGTGTGTATGTGTGTGTGTGTGTGTGAGAGAGAGAGATATTGGGAAATGGGGTGGGCAGTGGGGTCATATTTATGTCTCTTCGAGATTCACCTCAACCCCTGTAAGCTGATCTCAGTCACACAGCTCTTAATCCTAACACACACACACGTGAAAGATGACTAAGCGCTGTGCTCAAAAACTTTAATCCAAAGTTAAAATTTTAATCCAAAACAAAAAACAAAAAAAAAATTGTAAAAATAAAATAAATATGGCACAATTTGACAGTTATTTGACAGCAGTTCATATGCTTTTCAAGCCATTTTAGTGTGTGTGTGTGTGTGTGTGTGTGTGTGTGTGTGTATGTGTGTAAAGTAGTTTCACCATATGGTTATTGGTTCAGTTTTCCACCATGGCTCACAGCTCTTGCCACCCTGGTAATTGCATCCTCTTGTTTTTTGGAGCATGTTGCGGGTGTGTGTGTGCGCGGGTGTGTGTGGCTTTACAAGGCTTCAGCGTGTTGATAGCAAATTTTTCATCATATGTTCACAGTCTGACGTCTCTAACTCCTGTAGCATCATATTTGCCTGCGTGGACCTTAATATGTTTTGTTGCAGTGCAGTCAGACGGATTGTGAGGAAATAATATTTCATGACACAAAATAAAGGGAGAGTGTGAGCCAGAGCGATGGCAGAGGCAGATACATTGGGGATGTGGCTTTGGAAAGATAAATGTAGAGCTAAAAATGTCCAGGTATCACTTTATAAGGGCAATCCATCATGCTACTTGAGGAACAGAGTGAAAATAATGGTGAAGTGCAGTGGCAGGGATGGCATGGTCCACTCGCCAGGCGTAACAGGGGTGAGATGCACCTGGAAGAAGCCATTACCTGGAGGTGAGAAGGGGTGCACTCAGATGGAGACAGATGGAGAGATGACAGGTGGAGTCAGAGGGAGAGAGAGAGGTGAGAACTAATCAAACTGAGCTCAGAACCACAGCTGACACGAGCAGGAAGAGCTGCTGTCATGGTGGGAGAACCGGCCAGCCATCTTTAGTGGCCAGCATCCCTCTCAGCGATCGCAGATGGACTATTTGATGACTATTAATTGAAATTAATACAAAAGTTAGGAGGGGATAAATAGTTGTATTTTAAAATACCAGCGATGGGTTTATATTTGTAGCCGAAGAAAGCTGACATGTACTGTCAGGAAAAAAACACTCAAAAATATGAAGCGAATATCATAATTATTTTCATTTCATTGTTTAGAAGAAAGGAAGGAATGAAAGTGAGGTGATCTGATGTGGTATGGACTTGGAATCAGAACCCATTCATCCAAAGCGCACGTACACACAGTGAAGTGGGCAGCCTTAAGCTGTGGGGGTCAGTCTTATAATACTTTCACNATAAAATAAGACCGTGAGAACAGTAAATATTATGGGAGATGAAGTTCTTAAATACAATTATACTGTGACAGATGCTTCATATAACATTAGTAAAACGTTATATAGCACAGATAAGAGAAGATTAGAATCTGAACCTGAAATAACACCAAACTATAGATTATATAATGTAATAGTGTTGGAATCCAGGCATTGTAATTGGTTTTTAGTTTCTTCTGCTTCACACAGACTTGTGAAAAATCTTATCACTTTCCTGAAATTCATGTGAAGGGATTAAATTTCATCCTTTGACAGTCAAGGTGTTAACATGCATATCTCCTTATTATTAAAGCTTTTATGGAAGCTATATGTGCATTTATTTTCTCAAATGTAGTCATGTGATTCTGAGAATCAGCAAAAGCAGATTTTCAAGCAGTTTTTGGTTTAGCATCTGACTCCGTGGAGCATGAACCGTGTCTGGGTTTGGTGCGATTAGCCATCCATGACCAAGCACATTTACATTCAAGGTTTAAAAGCACAAAAACAAGTTATTCACCATAAACTTTATTACGGTTTTTATACTGGTTTTATTCATCAGAATCATTGATAAAATATGATATGCTGTTATATGTATATTGTTTATAAATTAATATAAATTTATAAAATGAATTTATTCATATTATTATACTACAAAGGTTTTCTCTTTAGGTTTCTTGAAANAAATTGAATTGTAATAAAAGGAAATTACAGATATTTTTCAAATGAAATATTACCATGAATACTCTATATGTAAACATTATACATTTGCTATATTATTGGAAAACAATATTGACCCCAAACATCAGGGTCTTTAAGCATCAGTCAGACTGAAATTAAACAGCTATGTTGGACATGAGCAGAGAAGCAAGGCTTGTGTAAAGAAACCCTTGAATCATGTCTTTACCAGCTTTAGTCTACCAACAAACCCACCATATGCTGTGCACAGCTACTTTTTTGCCAACTCTAGATGGTAATTCAATTGAATCTTTCCGACTAATCGGCTGTGATTTTGAACGCAAATAACATTTAAGCAAGCATATGCACTTAAATACGACATGAATGAAATTCAAGTTGACAAACTGTAAAGAAGCTCTTTAAGAGGTTGTGTTAAACTGCAGAGTGCTACTAGCGTCCGCTGGTTAATCTGACAAACAGCAATTTCAGCTTCTGTGCAAAAGTGAAATAATGTTTTTAATTCTTCTGCTATTTTGAGTTGTGTGAAACTCCTTATATATAGGATTTTGTCGATTTTCCTTACTGTATGTTTTTGGCACTAATTATATGCTACTCAAATTTATATAAATCACACTTAGTATAAAACACACAAATTAATTTAATATTTTTGAAAGGGACCTAGACAGACCTGTTTAAGACTTATGAGTTTGTACTACCTGTTTTCGCATGCGTTAGATTTGGATTTGGAGTATTTGGTATCTGCGCCTTTAGGCCCAGAGTTACAGATATTGGCTCCAGCTCAACGTGACTCAGAAATGGAAAATTGTTTGGGAAAATTGTGTTTAAGAAAACAGATAAATGGATCTTTTTAAAACCAGCAGCTTTCTGTATTTTTCGAGCCAGAGGAAAGCAATCCTTGATACACGTTATTTCAAGAACTCATTTTTGTGAGAATTGCAAAAACTCATTGATATTGTGGTCATAAACTGAGTTCAAAAGTTTCACACTTATTCTGACAGAGCCCAGGATATATACGTAGAGTAATGCAATTTTAAAACACTATTTACGCAAACAAATGCTCCTTGTAAATTTAAGCGCCCCTCTGATTTTTCAGGCACAAAATTAAAATTCCCACCAAACAATAACCCTAAAATGTCTGGGTAAATATTTGTAAAACACTTATTTTTCTTCTTTTAGCAAACCTAACTTGTGACTGTATTCACTTCAATGTCATTTTATTTGAATAATAGATTTAAAACAAAACATTCATTCTAGTCTCCAGAACTCCATTTCCCAGAAACCTCAGCAGATCCCATGAGCCTTTACACTCCAGTCAAATATATACATTTATTTGTGATTGCTCCTTACTTGAAAACGGAAAAATGGGCGCTAAATGTGTTGTGTATATTTGAAATATGCGCATACAAGCAAATGTTTTTGAGCGTCTAAAATTGAAAAAGGGGGTGCTTATATTCACATAAATACAATAGTATGCACGATTTACAAGATCTTTTAGATGATTTTGGCCACGTTTTTGGCAGTAGTCACAATTCCTCATACGATGGAGCGACTTTTGAGTCAACGTTTAGCTGTAGTATGGCAGTCATGTGTTTAAGACGCGCTTTTTATTCCTTCATGCCAAGTGAGCCTGTACTCGCATTTCCCTCCAGAGGTGCTTTGCCACTTTCAAGTTTTGACAGAGTTGATCCTGGTATCTTGTTAAACAAACCAAGTCTCCCCCATGAATCACACTCCTGTGTTGGGAGTGACATGCACGGCTTTGTTCCTGATTTACTCTTACATGAGCACGTCAAATTAAACATGCCGCGTTGCTCCCCGCGAGCAGGCTGATTGCTTTTGCTAGCGAGACGCTTTGCTTTAATTTCCTTGAAATAAATAGGCTTTACTCGCCGCTCGGTTCGGCCCACCTCAGCGCACAGGTCACACGATTACAAAAATATCACACTAATGTAACTCGCTGCTGGCTTATGAGCTTTTATATAGTTATTTGGACACATCGGAAACTTACTTTGTGGATAGTGGTGAGCAGTTGTCAGACACTCAGGTGCTTTATTACATTTTATTTTAGCGAGTAGGTAAAACATCTACTTGTTGGGCAAAAAGTCTCATTTAATCAGCCTCAAACCAAGTAAAGTTTATGTAATTCCCTTCGATTCAGCAGCTTTGGAGACGTGAGGTTTAAAGATTTCTCTCACTCTCATGCTGTTAACTGTCAAAACGCTCGATAAAGCACCTGCTTTTAATGAGAATCCAATGAGGTCGTGATCTTCAGGTGGGCAACATTAGCAGTTTTCTGCCTGTTTGCTGCTTTTGTTTTGCTTCTCTGCGGTAGGAGCGCAGTCAGCCTGGAGACTGTGTTTGACACTAATGTTTGAGAGCAGCTGAAAATCTAAAGCTGAGGGGAAAAAAGACAGACTGGGAGAGATGGGTAAAAACGAGTCCAACACCTAACACCTAGCTTAGCTTTCCACCGCACACTCATTTTTCACAGTTCTACAGCCCACCTACAGATTTCAGCACATTCTCAGCATCGTCGATTCTGAAAGAAACTCTTTCTCTCTCTANCTGATTTTAACCTGTCGACACATCTTAAAAATACTAACCCTCACACATGACACTCTTGAGCAATTTAGATTTTTGTTCACCACAACTTTATGACAATTATAAAAAGATAACTGTCTCTTTAAGACAGTTATCAAATTTCTGAGATCAGTTAAAGAGGCAGATGTGTGAATTGTATTTTTGATGGATACATTATTGCTTTGTGTAAAATACATAGATGTGCAGTTACTAGTTGAATAATCTACACTTTACACTTTCAACAATATATACTTTTTGTGCAGAGGCGTAAATCCATTGACTATATTTTATGCCCATCATCCTGAATTCTGGGATTTTATACAAGCTTTGAGCGACAGTGCTAAGCACTTCACAACGAAAAGTATTATCCTTGAATGATAATATATCATATTTTAGAAATTGGTACTAGGTGCGAAAATGACTCCGCAAGCACACTCCGAACCGCACGCCACATCCACTGTCTTGTGTTTGTGGATCCTACAGCAGGACGATTTGCAGAATGTACCCGATAAGCCAGCGCTAAAATATGCCTTATCTCTGCTTCTGATAAAAGCCGTATTTGGCAGCGTTGGCTAATGTGTACACAGACACATACGCTTCAAAGAGACACAAGAGAGCAACAGCTGGAATGTGCTGGAAAAACCCACGATCCTTTGGGGCCGTCTGTGGCTGTGTAAATACAGAGCGCAAAGCCTATCATGACTCCCGACACAGACCTTGCCCAGCTGTTTCCTACAGAAGAAATCTGTGTCAAGACCGTTGCCCGCCGCACGTTCAGCCATCTGCCGTTAACACATGTGCCGTAGCTTTGTGAACCCAGTTAGTCACTTTTCTTTTATTGTTTTTAGCTCCTGGTTTTGTCATTGTCTTATTGTCAGGTTTTTGAGGTTTTTGGGCTGTGTACAGTAAAGATTATTATGGACCTCATGAGAAACTCTAATGTCTCCTGAGCGTCTTTACTGTGAAATCTTAGCGGAGCCGAGTCTACAGACATCTACATCCACTCTGACCAGACTCACATGATGTGTGAGGAATAATGCTGGACGTGTCTGGTTCTGACCTTTTCCATCAGCTAGACTGGTGTAAAACATCTGTGCCCTTGAGCTGAAAGTGTCTATCATCTCTTCATGCGGAAGAATTGCCAACACAGCCAATGAGGAGTTAACGCACACTTGACTATTTCTGTCAAATAAGTGCAAAATGTGTGAATAATCGTAGAAGACAAGTAATAAAAAAAACACTGTTTAGAGGTAAGATTAGGTTTATTAAGATTAGAAAAAGTTTGTCATTAGGTTGAAGTTATAGAGTTTCTAGGATTGTTTGTTAGGCTGTGCATGATACAATCAATAGAGCATGAATGAATCTAATCTAAACTAAAAATGAAAAACATTTTTTCCTAAATGTTTGAGTTTTTCCATGTTATTATTGTACTAATTGTATTTAAATATTATTTGTAGTTTACACAATTTTGTTAATTTCATTTGTTTAATTCACTTCAGAGCGACACTTACTGGATCTTTTAATTAAGTGCTTTTTCATCAGAATAAATCCCACACGGTCCACCAAATTCACAGCATTATTAAATAACTGCTTTGCTCTTGTTTACTTTGCTATCGATTGCAATATTATTACTGTGACATTCCCAACTCAACAAACCCAGTGCAGGCTAATTAATCATGCAAGACGGATTCAATATGCATTTGTTGTGTAAATGTTTTTAAAGATCAGCAAGGTGGGATTATGTGGATATGAACTTCTGTTCCACTTTTAAGGCCGACTCGGGGAGTAATATTGATATTTGCCTTTGTGGATGTGAATATACATAAAAAGACACCCCCTGGGTCTCATGTTCCTTTGTGGATAAAGATATGGATTAATCAGAGGCTATGAATTTTTATTTTCTTTAATCTTGTGCCGGGATGAGCAGCGGCCGGTGCTGATGAAGGTGGAGGGAAGAGAGATGGGCTGCGAGCAGTGTTTTAAATAGTAGTCCATTTAGCAAAACTGTTCTTTCCTAATGTGCATGTAATAGGAGACTCTTAATCTTTGTGAAAGATAAAAGAATGAGCGAAGCCGTTTGTGAGGGAGAGATATTCTCAGAGATGGATTACTCAAAGCCCGGGGTGGGCACAGTGGTGTGTACTCTTTCTTTAACCATCATTTGTGCATTGCTCAGTGAATTTATCATATAAATGAGTCCTTTGGACTTAGAAAAAAGGATTGACTTTATGCTCTGTACTCAGCTTATCACATTTTTCTTCTTAATTTTATTTTTGGTTGTTTTTTTTTTTTCAAGAAAAGATGCCAGCCAATAAAGTATAATTTTATATAATTTGATAGCATTTTATATAATATATTAGTATAAAAAATACGGAATCATTCTGGGATTGATAAAATGAATAATATGTCTTGCTCAGCCTTGAAGCAGCTTTGAGATTTCTATGAACCCTCGAAAAAGTACAGTATTGGTTACAAATGATTTTATTTTATTTTTATTATTGGGGATTTCTGGTTGTTGGGAGTTTTATGGAAATTATTTTGCCAAAACAATCTTTTCACCAGAAAATTCAGATAGGAAGTAAAGTGCGCTCTAAAATGTTGCTTCTATTGTAATAATAATAATAATAATAATAATAATAATATGAGTATTTGTAAGGCGCTTTTCACAGTTTTAACTGTCTCAAAGCGCACACAAATTTAACTGTCTCAAATGGCACAAAATATTGTGGCCTGAGAGTGACACTATAGTACACACAAAAAACTCACTGAAGTCCTATCATACCAGGATTTGAACTTGTAACATTTGAAATGGCAGGTCCAACTCCCTGGCGCTGGACTACACCTGGCACTGCTGGGACTAGTATTCTGACAGTACCCATGGCATTGGCATGCTTGTCTTGTTGAGCACAAGGCTGTCTTATCAATGTTTCCCTGTTCTCTTGTTATCCTGTCCATCGTCCGATTATTGATTCTGTTATCTTCACCTGCATCTCTGATCACTATCACCTTTCCCTAAAACTTCCCATTTTCTTTTTTATTGGTTTGTTAATGGCATTGTGTGTGCTTGTCGTGTTTAATGCTGGAACTGAGTGAATTTTTAGCTTCATAGTTTTTGTTCCTCAACCTGTTTTTTTTTTTTTTTTTTAATATAAAAGACTGTAGTCATTTATATTAGTCTGTCCACTAAATCACGATAGAATCCAAATTCTGTGAATTTGTTAATATAAAAAAAAAACGTGAATCGATGCATGATGTATTGCTGTGTACTGACTTGAATTCAATCACTTTTCTCTTTCCTCTTTTGCGATTTTAAATGATACAGAGTTCCACCTGAGTAAAAGGTCACCAGCAGCCAGGCTCAGCATAGTAATGGTTCACACTGTGCTCGGGGTCTCGGATAATAAGCTTTGGCTAGTTGCCTTGTCTTTTAGCAGGGAAGTTAATTGAAAATAACATTTATATTCAAGACTGGAATCGCTGGAGTTCTAACAGAATTTAATGAAACCGCACTGCAAGACAGAGCACTGAAAATTAAGAACGTTATAGAGAGGGGAAACGACAGCTGGTTTTAAATTCCACTCAAATTGATGTTTATTTGGTGTATTATACTCATATTATATGTGGGAAGGGGTAGCTTTAAGTGTGGAGGCTTAAATCTCTTTAATTTGATCAACATTGTACAATAAGAAGAAATGTAGCTGTTTATGAATTAAATTGTTGCAAAATACTGATAACAGCTCATCTGGACTGAATTAAAGTAAATGCAAATCTGTCAGTGTTGCAAAGTAGCGTTATCAATGTGATTTGTCTTCATTGCTAAAGTCATCTTTAGTTTAGAAGGCAAGTTGCATCAATAAGCCTTGATGCCCACCCTAATAATAGTTTGAACTTAGAGCAGATAAGTATGACGGTCCCACCAATAACACTCAACATTTTCTGAAATTGCTCAATTCACTCACACTGAACAATTATTAAACTGAAAATGGCTAATCTGAATTGTGAATTTATTTTCCCACTATGGGGATTATGTATATTGAAGGTCTCTGGTGTTCTTCAGCCTTCCACTGCAAATCCGTTACTGGGATCTCACAGGTTGTAAATGAGCCTGGTCGTTATTAAACTCTTGCACCCGCAGCGCTTGACATGAAGCGTACACCAGAGCTTTCCGACGAGTCTTTCTCACAATCAGTTTAACCTCTCACACACGCACAGCTTGCACAAACACGAGAAACACCCGTCACGGGAATAAATTGAATGAGAGGCTTTGATACAGGCTGGTGTCAGTGAACCAGATATACAAGACGGTGAACCTTGTCTTTAATACGTTCTTCTCGTAAAATAATAAAAAAAAGGTTCTGCTTTGTACCGAATGTTCACCCTGATCTGAATACTGACAACGGGAAGTTTTTTTTTTCTTTGATATGCCAATTCTTTAGCTTCTAGTGTCTGGTTATTTCAATAGGATCAACACAATTGCTTTATAAATATAGATATTTTTTAAACTTTAAAAATATAAATATTTTTTATACATATATTTCATGCTCTTTTTTTTATATAAGCAGTTCTTATTAATGATTAAAAATCAAATCAAATTATTTTTATTGTCACATTAAAAAATGCCTGTAAATATACCACAGTTACAAAAATACACCATGAACATTATTTTCAAGGAGTTTTGTAAATTCCTTTAACCCAGTGTTTGATTGTTAATTTTTATCAATTTTATTATTTAAAATATATTAATACATTAATATATCCCCAACACTTGGTGCACCGTCTCTCTGCATGAAACTGTTGAAACTGCTGAGCGGTTTGCGGCTCTCCTCTATGTTTAGTCCAAGGTAACATCCTCTAATACCCTCCTGCTCTGCTAATCAGTTAGCGTCAGTTTTCTGAGGAGTGTCTGTCACAACGCTGTGCCGGCAGATGTTGTCAGGTTTACCCGACACAATCAGACAAATTCATTTACGCCTTTCAGCTAGGGATGAGCGCTGAAGCTAATTACCGTTCAAGCCGAGCGGCAGCTCCTAAATTATGTTCAGTGTGTGATAATGCCAAAGGGTTGAGGGGGCACCACAGCAGTGGCACCACAGAAAACATCAGAAAGGTGGCGCCAGATCAGTCCCAGATCAGAATTGTATTTGCACTGGATGATGAGCATCTCTGTTCATCATATAGTACAAAGAATGAAAAGTCAAAGTCTCAGTCAAACACTTCGCAAAAAAGTGCAACCGCTAATTCATGTTCACGTTAATTAGCTCATAAATAACATCCAGTACCTTCAGCACCCTGAAGATGGCGGTATCGTGTAAAATAACCGTGTACAAGGTAGACAATATTCAACACAAATACTAAAGTAGAGTAACAAAGTCAATTTACTCAAGTACTTTACACCACTGATGACGAAGCTGTAAAAATATTTCATTTTATTAAGTCATTTTCTGATTGAGGTAAAACCACTTAACACTTGTTTAGCATCTTCACCACTGAGCTGTTTTTAAACCACACAGGTTATTAAATTCTTACAGCTCGTATTAATTTTAGACTCGCATTCATCCACACACTTTGACTGTTTTAAATGTGCACTGTGTCTTCACTCTGAAGGCGTCTGGATTCACCTGTCAGGGAGGAATCCGAGATGTCTGTTGTGTACATCTCAGACCCTGAGGCACGACAGGTTTGATTGTCCGTCCACCACACGTCCTGTTTAACATTTCTCTCGCTGAATTAAAAAGCAGCTTGATATTTTCCCCGACGTCGCCTCCATAGGGTATTTAGTGACTCCATCCTGAAGAGTATAATCTGTCATCGCCAAAGAAAAGATTTTCCGTGCCTTTTTGTCTCCGGAAATGCTTGCTGCCGTGGCTAGAAGAGGAGATCAATGAGCTGTCAATCATCACGCACAGAGCTTGTTATTTACCATATGATGGGAAAACGAAAAGTCTGGAAGGAGGAAACTGTTCATCTCCTGATGATCTGTTAAGGGTGGTTGAGTCTCCAGGCAGTGGACAGCGGATGAAGGGAAGAATTAAACCAGACTCGGTAATTAACCAGCCTTGCTCTTTTCTCTGTAGAGTTTTGAGTTCTTTCACAAACCCTTGACACTCGTTGAATACTTTTCTACCTAATGAATTTCCCTGGGACCTTGAAGCGCAGGTCTTTAAACAAACACAATTAGAGATGTTAGCTCATCGGCTCTTTTTCAACTCTCGGCCGTTTACCACTAATTAAGCGCGAGTCTATGCATTGTTTGATATCTCGCTCTGTCTTTTGACCTGTCAAATGCCTTTGCATCGGTTACTAAACTCGAGCTCTGAATAATAAAGCTCTACAGTGTAGATAGTATTATTATAATCACCGGTAGTTAGTGTTATTAGAATATTAAGGTCTGAAAAACCTGCAACACATTTGTATGCCTGCTTTTCTGAGGCAATTTCGGTAAGTTCCAAGTAGATTTGTCTCGCTCATCGAGTAATTGGCAAACATGTGTGGATTAAATTTTGTAAGCGTGATGTTGGGGCTATTTGGTCTCTTTTGAAATTAAAGGCTATTATAAAGCCATCATTGTTAAGTTGTCCGGCTTTGTCAAACGTACAAATGTCACCAATAATAAAAAAAAGCGCACATGTCAACTCAAATAATTCAAAATGTCATCACAGGAAAGCTGTGACCTCCTGTTAGAGAGATGGACTTGTGACCAAATAGTTGCAGGTTTGAATTTTCTACCCGTAGATATGAAAACTGTCCTTGAGTAAGATATGTAAACCAGTATGCTCATTTTCTTAGTTGGTTTGGAGCGTCTGATTTAATAAATGCAAAATAAATTAAAAGGATAAAATATAAATAAAAAAATAAAATCTGCAATGCAGCTGCTTGATTTTATGTGCTTATTTGCAGGTATTAGAATAGGTATTAATTAGGTGTTACATAATATAAATAGCTTTGACATTTGAGCTATGCATAGGAAACACGTTACTCGAACACAACAAAAAGCACATGGCTTTAAACGTATCAGAATGTTGGTTCGAAAAGATAATGTTCTACCAGTAGCACCATAGACTTGATTTGATCTAGTTTTCACTCCCCCTAACAAACGCTAAATCTTTAAATCTGCTAACCACATACTTTGTTCACTGGTCAGTTCTCCCAAGTGAAGGTTCACAGGGCAACGGTTAGTCTTGTCGTGAGTCCTCTTTTCATACATGTCAGTCTATTTGATCTTCAGTGAAGGTATGCCCATGTAGAAAAAAACAATTCCAGCAATTCATTTTGACTGACCACTAAGCCTCGCAGTGGCATCGTTACTTCTCCGCTTTTCCATAGGATTCTCTCTCTTCATCTGTCATAATTCCCCCCTCCCAGTTTCATCCCTTTAGGCAAGTGACCCATATCCAGCAGAGCAATTAACCACTTTGATATGTCAATTAATTACTTCATATTTCATGTTAAAACGTATCTCATTTAGCCCCAGTATAAAGACAGAGATTGGGATCTGGGAAGAGATAGGTCAGTGAGAGTTTGAGGAAATTAGCACAAGACTTGCACTGTCTATCGTGGCACAATAGATTTCCTCCTGAGAATGAGGGGGTAACAGCAGAGGAAGTGGAATGCCGTTTTGACCTTGGCAACCAGCTGGTAACGTGCTCTGGAGACCTTCCCCACAAATGTGGCCTTTCTCTCGAAGCCTCAGACTTTCCCCCCGGGCACAATTGATTTCACCCCACATTATTTAAGGCGTCATATGCCTGCGGGGCAAGTCGAATCTGTCACCCCTTGTGGAAGGACCAGTGTTGTGGAGGAAAGCGGCAGTTTTGTGTCTGCGGATTTCAGCGTGTTTGTGTGCAGGAAGGTTTAGAAACACTGCAGAAGCTTTTAGTCTCTTTCAATATTTCAGAAGCACTTGCGTTGGGAGCGGCGCTCTGAGCAGGACAGATTGGGATGGTGAGGTTAAATCCTTGGCATGTTTGCTCTGCTCCATTCAGCTGAAGATTCATTCTCTTGATTTCCGTAATGTATTCTTCTGAGGTTTGTGCAGTAATTCAATTTGAGGTAATTGTAGCAGGAATCCATAATTAAAGGGATTAAAATGCAAGCTTTTCGCTGAGGATTGAAGAAAGGGAGGGCTCCAGTCCTTGCAATGTCCTGGTATTTTTTGTTCTGTGCTTTTTTTATTATAACCATTTGTGTGGGTTGCTTGCTCTGACATTGTTGAAAATAAATGGTGTGCAGTCGTAACGCACACGTGGATAATTAAAGAAAACATTGAATCGTAGGTTTCGATCGTGGTCTGCGTTTTATGGATTACAGTAACAATAGCCATTTTAAATGTTAAAAAGGTGAGTAGAAAGAAAAGAAAAATGGTTCATCAAACTTCAATTTATTCAATTATGGTGGGGTGATTGTGTGTGTGTGTGTGTGTGTGTGTGTGTGTGTGTGTG
>SOMO01000085.1:541184-557644 GCA_028128575.1 Paedocypris carbunculus
GAGAGAGAGAGAGAGAGAGAGAGAGAGAGAGAGAGAGAGAGAGAGAAATTTAAGAAGAGAATGACGTGCTGGGGAAAGGTTTGACAAAGCGACAATGATGGGATCAGACTTCTGATTTTGATGTGATGTTACCATCATGGCAGAGAGCAGGTTGTTTGCACATTGAGCGTAACACTGTCCTGACAAGGAGTATCCAGGGGAAACGCTGTCGCAAAGCTAGTGCTGCTCTTGTGATTCTCCTCTTTATAGTCTTCAGCCGATCCAGACACCCAAACACACGCTGGCACTCATGTGTAGAGTGTGTATATAGGCAAAGTCGTGCTCTTACACTACGCTGGCCATCAAGTGTAAAGCCGACATTGTGTTTCCGGCTGACCTTTAGTCTGCTCTGTGCTTTGGTTGAAGGCCGTGAACACCATGATGCCTGATGCTGATGTGAATATTCCTGTGACCCGCTGTCCCAGCGCACTAATAGCTCACGCATCCTGCTCGGCCTTCCTAATGGCTTCTCTGAATCAGCAAGAGCGCTATAAAATCGATATTGCTCTAGCTGTTATATTTGGTATAAAACGAATAGACATGTGCTTATCACATACATACTTCATTGTCTCTTAAATTACCTTTGATCACATACTTCTCAGCACATTTTAAAGCTCCACGGTCATAAACAAGGATTGTCAGAGTGTCAAAATAACAAATACATTTAACGATAAGGTTCAACAAAACATTATTTTGTTACTAGTGTCATCTCGCCAAGATAATGTAAATTTGTACGCTCTTCAGAATATAAATGTGTTAAAGTTGAATTTGGCATTCATTAAACACAACTGACTGAAAACAATATTGCGCATTGTAGAGATATTAGATATCTCATAAAGTTGTTATTTTTGTCAGCAGTAGTTTATTTTCACATCTTTATGTATTAGGAGAACATTCCTCCAAATCGTGTGGGTATTTAACACCCACAATGCACAATATACATTCACATTAATTGCAACAAATAGTTACATGCCCTGAAGTGCTTTGCATTGTACTGATCATAAATAAGAAATAAATTAAAACCAAGAGAAGATCTTGCACGATTTCAGTAATCTCTCTCTCTCTCTCTCTCTCTCTCTCTCTCTCTCTCTCTCTCTCTCTCTCTCTCTCTCTAACACTCCACAAACACATACAAAAATATGTAGAATATATGTTGGATAAATAGAGAAAAAAATGAAGACACTTTTTAAAGTGATATCATATTTTATAATACATTCTGTGCTTTGCGTCATTTCCACATGCTTATATTTTCTACATAAGAAGGTTTAGCTCATCTTCCTTCATCAAGACAGCCACACTTTCACCATAACAACATTTCAGATCGCGCCTCATCTGTCAGGAATCAGCTTGAAGTTTGAAACTACATTAGACTGTGAGAAAGTCACAATTAGAAGATGTGAGCGACGAGCGAAAGTGAATCAAGCAGATGCTAAAGTGAGTGTATTGAGGACGTTGGTCGCGTCTGCTCTCCTGGCTGTCAGAGACAAAAAATCTGCATAATAAAATTTAATCATAGCCGCACTCAGAGCAACGCACTGGCAATCCCATATTCCTCCGTCTCTCTCACACACGACTCCAGTGTCAGGTGTGTTCTCGCGCGGTAGATTACAGCGGAGGGACTAGAATAATGGGCTTTAGCTCTTAATACGATTGGCTGGATTTGAGTGCAGATTACACATGGCCAGAGAAGCACCTTTTTAGCAGGTAATTCCATCAGCTTTCATGGGTGTATTTGAGCGTTCACTCATTACAGCTTTAAACTCAAATGCCTTTTTCCCCAGTTTGCAGATGCTTTTATCTACTAGTGTTCAAAGTAAATCAGGTTTTAAACAATAAATAAAAGGAAGTAAAATTTGAGTGAGTTTGTTAATATGGCCACAGGGGACCATATCAAAATTGTGCTCTGCATTTAACCATCCAGTGATGTTACACACATAGTAAAGTGAACACCCACACACTCGGAGCAGTGGGCAGCCTTAAGCCGTGCACCCTGTGGGCATGCGGAGGTCATGTGGAGGTCTTGCGCTAATACATTAGTTGTAGATTCAAACCTGCAACCTCTTGAACACAAGCCCAATTCCCTACCATTGTGTCTTGTCCAGATCTCAACAAAATCAATGAAGTTTTTGTCCGTTTTGCAACTCAAATACTCAAGATACTGTCACACCACAGGAAAACGTAACTCACGAGCAAATAAAGTTAAGGGTTTGTAAACACAAAAAAGCGTTATGGCATTGCATTTTTAGACCGTGTTTCATGAAATATTTTTTTCCACAACAATTTCCATAACTTTCCTGCCCTTGCCTAGCGTGGTAACTCTTCATATTAGTGCGGGGCTAATTCTCTTGGGATTGGAAACGTAAAGCCTGCCTGCTGCAGTAATTGGAGCTCTTGATAATCTATAAATCATAGCAGTGAGGTCATCTCATAAACTCTTATCAGCCCAAGATTACGAACCCCCCTCCCCCCATCTTCATCTCGAAGACAATTATTCACTGGAAAAGATCCATTTATTTTTTTATTTTTTTTGGAACCAACACATTAGCGCCTAATGTGCGGTTTCATCCCATTTAAATGAGAAAAGGGTTATCAAACCAAGACACAAGATTGTTTCTGGAGATAAAAAGGTTAAACGTCAATTTAAAACAAAGAGGGTTTTTAAACACGATGTTAAACGAAAACAGGGTGTATTGGGGACCAGCTTGTATCATCAACCAAGGAACATATATCGTTTTGTGATCAGACAGAAATAGAAATTCCTTTTGGCCCAGAGTTAGGCTTGATATATTATTGGCTGTAGTTCTTATCTCCTTTAGACAATGTTTTCTGCATAAAGAGACACTTTTGTGGAACACTGCACATTTTCTTATGCGACAGAGATCGTCAGCTACATCCATCACAGACAAGTAAAGGCGCAACTACCCTGGAAGTTGGGAAATTTATTGGGACTTCAGAACGTTTTTCTTAAGTATTGTTTGCAATTTTTTAAAGTCATTTAGAATTCTCACAAGATAAGGTGTGTCAAGTGGTCCAGGACTAGAGAGTTGAACCTTCCCTCCAGGCGTTGCAGGATCAAATCTGGTCTGGTGGGTTTCCCAAATGAGTGTTCTTGAGTGGGACACTGACCCCCACAAGCTCCCTGGGAGCGACGACTAAAGGCTGCCCACTGCTCTGGGTGTGTGTAACTTCATTGGGATGGTTGCACAATTTGCACAACTGCACCATTTCGATACGGACCCTAGTGGCCACATTGACAAACTCATCCCTCTTTTACCTTCATTTTTTCACACTGAATAATTACATAAACTTAGATAAGATTTACTTTAAAGGTAGAGCATGAGATATTTTAAAGTGTTTATATTTTAAAGTAACGTTCTAGGTAAAAGTTCTTTACAACTGTGTGCTTAGTCTGTCTACTAACATTTTTTAATATTTTTTATTCTTTTCTTTCACATTGTTAAAAATCAGATTGGATGACTGGGCATGTGCCTTATATAGTGTGTATCAAATTCAAATTTAAATGTGAAGTATTTCAACAATTAAGATCCGGACGACCAAATTACATAACATGACTCATGACTGTGAATACAAACTTATACTAATGTAGAATACAAAAATATAAGTGGGGGAATTACCAGCTCTGGTTTTAACTCCTCGGTCTGAACTTGGTGTCTCCACAGTGCTGAGGATTGAAGTAAGCTATTGCTGAATCTTTAAAAAGTGGTATTTTTCTGTGTTTGGTGCTGTGTTGGATTTATAAAGTGTGTCGTCTATGTCTGACCCCAAAGTGCATCAGCTTGGCTGCATTGATTCATGGATAATGAGTCTCATTTCTGAACGGCCTCTTCTTAGTCTACGCAACTACAGAGGGTAAAGCTTCAATAATTTATATTAAATAGATTTTGATTAGGTCAGGGGAACCAGTTTGAAGAACTCTGATCAAAATAAGGTGTTAATTTAGAAATTAAACTCGAGGAAGGAAAGCAACCTCTGCAGAGCACAAGCATAAAAAGAGAAAAATGAACATGAAAATACAATCTAACAGTCTCCTGCTGCTCTCAAGTTTTGTTTTTACTCCAATGAAAGGTATTACCATACTGATGCATAATTTTTGTTTTGTTGCATGCATTCATAGCGTCTCTCGTCTAGAGATGGAGAGCAATGCGCCTGGCAAACAGCAGTTTCTGTCTGAAATAATACAAAGAATCATGCATTGTTATTTGCCCTTGAAAGAAACAAAAGGCGTCTGCTTAAATCGACAAAACAAGGCTTTTCTGCAGTACTGATGATTAGGGTGTACACTTCGCTGTTGTGCTTTGTTGAACGATGTTCACTGGAACTGTTACTTGTGCGTCATTAGTGTTATACAAAAGTATTACAATTATACAATGAATTCCAGTCGTTGTTTCTTTATTTGTTTTTAATCCTTTATTTGACCAAAAAAAGAAGGCAAATGTTTTAGTTAATNTGCTAGTGTGTATTCTGAGCATGTGAATTGAGATGGGAAAATTGACAGTGTGTGTGTCCAGCTGTGTGATTGGCATCAACTCCCCATCACCCAGAAATGATATAAGTGGTACAAAATAGAAATATTGATGTTTGGAAACTGCTACAAATGAGCGATTTAAATCTGTGCATCTGTAACTTTTTAATCTTGGTTTAAATCAGAACTGTTCCATTAAACTCATTTTACTGCAGTCAGGAGAGTAAAGCTTCATCTCTCCGGTGTCCTTCATAGCGGTTATTAAAGACAGTTAAATATCGCTTCCCTCCGGTAATGCGGATTAAATGATGTACTGAGCAGGTACGTAGTAAGTTGAAATTACAATGGTTATGGGGAGGTAAGACGGAACGCGACTGATAATTATGCTGCTGAAATAACCAGTTTGAATTTTATTACCGAATTTCTCCAGGCTGCTGCTAATGATCAGCATGAGGGCAAAAAAAAAAAATCACTTTTCCTGTGCCTGCGTTTCTCACATATCTGCCTGTCTGAAATGCATCCGTCGGGCACAAGATGGACATTAGTCGAACGGCGAGTCACTTGTTTTAAGGTTTTAAGTTAGTTAACGGCTATCGTCAGTTTAAAAAGTAGCATGTGAAAACAGTGAAATCCGGTTTTATTTCCTAATTTATGTAAATATCATTACAGCTAAATGTGTGTGTTTGTGGTTTAGTTTGTAATTTTTTAACATACAAATTGCGCAAAATTGTTAAAATGGCAACAAGCAAAAACTGTCTAACTTAGAATAAACTCAATAAAGCAAAGGCTCAAAACGTAGTTGAAAAATATTTGCATTGTTCCACAGAAATTCCTTCTGGAATATTCTGTTGGTTATGATTCTTGGCTCAGGCTGCGGCAGTTTATAATGTCCTTGCAAGGTACGGCTACTTTAACTGTATTTATGCGCTGCGTGTTAAGTGTCATCTGTAGGTTATTGGAATAAAGATATAAAGTGCTAAATGGCATAAAACGATAGCGCACGGTATGAATTGCTATGACCACCTTTCTCAGCGCAGACCACCCGCAGTCTCTTCACTGACCGAATGAAGGACATTCTTCCCTCCCGACTGAGATGTTTAGTAAAGGTTATGGAAATCTGTGAATCGGCGGTACACAAACTGGTAATTTCTTACTGGTTTGTAAAGTGATAACTATATTTCTGGTTGACTGGTTAGTTGTTCGGCCGACTACTGTAACCTCTGCTGCTTAACTTCTTTTAATAATTGGTTCCTTTAATACAGACTACAAAAAAACATATTTTTTTAGAAGCAGATTGGGTAATTTCTGGATGGAATGATTACGACTTTTCCCCTAGCTTACATACTGTGGTGAAGCTGGTATTAGCTGCGATGGTTAAGCTGAATCCTGAACACATATTTCCCTGGAGGTGTCTGACAGCAGCCAGAGGGGCGGCTGAGGGGCTTTAAAACTGGGAATGATGTGGCTAGAACATTTTCTTTCCTCTCCCTTTCCGTCTCTATCACACAGGCGAAAACCCTCCTCCGTTCTTGTACGAGTGCAGGACTCTGTCATGCCCGTTGTCTGCCTCATGCCACGTGAATCAGCTGAAATGCTTTTAAACAATGTGCCTGTGCGTGTCTGTATTTGGATGTGTGCATATGTTTGAAGTGAGTCTGTGCCCCCCAGTCAGCACAGCCCAAATCAGCCTCATTAAATGACAAAAGGAGGACAGGCGGTCTTCTCCCTTTCACTGCCTACTGCTAGCTTGCCTGATGCACTGTTCTTCTGGCACCACAATGCTCTCCAATTACACACTAACAATGGCGGACTTGGTCAATTACTTTAAGTGTGGTTTAATACGTTTTTAGTTAAAACATCTAGTTGGAATTCCTAAAGGCCTCACGAATGCATTGCGTTATATTTGTGAGATTTGCATTGTGGATGTTGTGGGTCGTGAGTGTCTCATCAGAGGGAGACACAGCTGTGAACGAGGTGATGGAGTCGGATCCCAAGCCATTAAACCGAAGCCAAGAGAGGATTCTGGAACGTGCTCGCTCGGAAATTAACGCATGATTCCAGTCTGAGCATCAACACAAGCTTGGGAACACGTGGAGTACGGCTTGAAATGATTTTCCTCTTCTGCGGTTCGTCCTGTTAGTGGCTGATGGGAGATAGCGGCTTGGCGCGAGCTGGCGCTTGTCACACAGAGCTGTGCGTGAATGATATCCGTATAATAGCAGGAATTTAGCTTGTTTGCATAATCTATTCGGGTAATTACAGCATTAGTGATCTGAGAAGCCTAATTGCATTTATATAAGTGACAACTGATGAGGGAGATTTTAATCGATTGTGCTAGTGAAATGATCAGGTACAATAATACAAGAGGATGAACACAAAACCGAGAGTAATGTCGGAAGGATGTAAGGGCACATAAATGCCACCGTGATTCCAGGAAACTCTTTAAACCTGATTGGATCTATTGAATGCTGATAGAACCGTGCAGGAAACAAATTGAGATTGTTGCCTATTGGTGGCTTTTCTTTTAAATCCTCAAGCTCTGGAATGTTAAGTGGGGGGTTCTCGGCAAGTGATTGCACGAGCATTTGTCAGCATTGTGTGATTGTTGGAGATTTTTCTTGTGTTGTTAAAACAGGGAGTTTTTCGTAATAGGTTTAGGAACAAAATAAAATTCTAATTTAATTGATTATATATGTACAGTATCTGCATATGAGTGAGCAGACGTGAAATTGAAATTGAAGAGAATGGCATCAATGATCTGGGTTTCTGTCTCTCCCTCGATTTTTTTTTCATATACATACAGTACATTGTAAATTCCTTGGAATGTAGTCTGCATCCTGTCAAGCCAGTCATGATTTGTATTTCTTTTATAAGGCTTTACAGAGCAGTATGGCCCATTTCTGCTTTTCAGACAGTCCTCTTCGTCTTCAAAATGGGGGGATATTATTGCAGGGAAAATAACTTCTCTCAGGGCATTCGGCCATGATGCCTGGTTACATCAGCAGCATGTTTTGTGCTGCAGCATCTGACGATCCCCATCGATTTATATATTTGCTGTAAGCGCAGTTGTGATTTGATGCTGATAACTAGAAAGAGCCTGCAGGTTTGGCTCTAAAAGATAGAGTGCCAGGCTCTGAAATAAGTGAGGTGGAGAGGGATGGAGCAGGAGGCATTTCTTGCAGAAATGTACCATGGGTAATATTCTCACTTTTGAGTAATGGTCACATGCAGGAGAAATGCAGGCTTTTCTGGCCTTCTATTGCTTGACATAAAAGCCATTTTACAGTAGTTTTCTTTCATCTGTGTCTTGGGAGTGCTGGGCCTGCACTGATCGAGAAAGCCTTGCTTAATCACTTGTAATGGCGATGGGGTTTAGGGTCTACTTATGGAAATATCAATACCTGCAGTTTTATGAGTAAGCAACAACTTTTTTTCCAGAGCGATGCCTTGTTTTGGCTTTTAGAAGAATAAAGTAAGCTGTAAATAAAAAGTGACATTGGGTGTCTGATTTTACCAAAGATAAGTCAGTTTTGTGTTAATGAACTTGTGGATAAAGTAGATGGTAGATTCGGCCTAGGTTTTAATTGATTTCCCAGGGACATGATGCCGTGCTGTTCTGCCAACCTCGATCTGGTCTCACTTTGCATTTTAGATGACTGCTGGTATAAATAGTGTCAACTAATCTATGCAAATCACATTTCTTGCTAGAAACTCTTCAAAATGAGAATTTTCACGCAAGTGTATTTCAATCACGTGACAGCAAGTTTCGCACTCTGCAAATTAAACGCGAACCGCTCGGCCAGATGTATAATTACCTTTGCCGACTGAAAAGTGATCTTGCTAACAAGTTCCAACGTTTCATTTGAATTTCGGAACTGACTTCATAGCACTTTGCTTTTCTTTGATTTGCAGAAAAAGTGTGAGAGAGAGAGAGAAAAGAAATAAACCCCTGCGGTGGTTTGATTTAATTTAGAGGGAAATATTCCTTGTAAGAGGAGTGGTGATTTTGGAGAGGTGGAAGTACTAATGCATGAGAAATTATCAGTCTCTCTCTCTCTCTCTCTCTCTGTCCTCTAACTCTGCAGTGACGGAAATTTCGTATTAAATATTTCAAATATCTTATTTGTTCTTTCTGTCACTCTTTTTGACTCAAATAATTTACTTTAAACAGTTGAATTTATGTTGACCGATTTTTATTTCAGCTTGTTTAGGCCTTGGGGACATTTTCTTGATTTTATTCTTTTTAACAATTTTTTTTTCGGTGAGATATTAATTAATGGATATACACTTGGATAATTGAAATTGTATTTGAATTGAAATTGTTGTTGAAAATACTGAACCTTTACTAGTCCCACAAAGGAGAAATTGCATCTTAAAAAAGCAGAGAAGAGAGATAACATATACAATCACACATCTATAAATAAATCAACATACATAAATCAACATAAATTAACATGGATCATAAATAAATGAATTGATGGAGTGTTGGGTGAGTGACATCCATTATCTTCATACTGAATGGCTAAACAGAAGGGTAGATGAATATATGGAAAACAAGATTGTTAGACAGATAAAAGCACAGTTGAGCAAATGAATGATTGATGGATGAATGATGGTTAGACAAATGGATGGATGTAGAGATATGATATGACATGGTAGATGGATGAATGGCTGGAGAAAATTATAATTAATGGATCACTGCACAGATAATGAATGAATGCTAGACTACGAGTTGTACAGACAAATAATTGATGTTTAAAAAGACAGACAGACTAACAGACAGAAAGGAATGACAAATGGATGGAAGACTAAGCAAAGACTAAGTGGTCTGTCTATTGTATGGATCAAAACTTTTTTAAACTGTGATTAATAATTAGTTTAACTCAGATGGCATTTTTTTGTATTAGTTTTAGACGTGGACATACTTCATGTTGGATTTTGGCGGTGTTTGCATCCTCAGCTTTTCTGTCTAGCAACTCTCTGGCAGCCTTGAGAGACTGACTCCTGCCGGGTCACCCTGAGCCTCACATTTATAGAGTCTGACGTAATGTTGGCATGGTCCCTGGGACCATTTGTATGCTATGGACTGGTTTGTGCCAGCCAGGGATCTGGTAATGGGCTGGGTGGCAGACGGAGATGATGTGCACATGGGCGCTTGAGTATTTTTACATTCTGACTAAAGCAGCATTTGTGTCTCCCAACAAAAGCTGGAGGTGACTGTGAATGCCACCATAAAGATCTATTTTTTTTTACCCATGATGAAACCCATTTCATCAAATTAGATTAGATGTTTATTTTTTATGGTTTTGTGAAAGAGTTGCTTGATTTATTGTGTGAGGACAAAATTAAAATTAGTAATTGCTGGTAACATACAGTAAGATGGGAACTATGTTATGATTTTTTTTAAGGATCTAGGTGCGTGTGTGTGTTTGAAAGTGTTATATTCACTTTTACTTAGGCAGTTTGGAGTGACTCACTCTTTACTAGATTACATTGAGACTCAGGGAACGGAGCAGAACGTGTCAGCAGTCTGCCACTGGTTGGCGTGTCGGCGTGTTAAATTGTTCTTGAATACTCATGTTAAAGTTTTTATTTTTTTACTCCTTATCTGAGCTAAATTAATGATCCCTAACCAGGTTTTGCTTCACACACTGACAAACAGACCAACAATGTAGTGATCGAACAGTAAACAGTGGTTTTGATCCAACCAGGAGGAAGTTTTTTGAATATTATTTTAAACATGTTGAAATTTCAATTTCTCTCCTAAATATATTTCCACACACTTTTATGTGTTTCCAGAATTCCAATGTGCAGTGTTTGAGCGTGGCTTGAGGTGGCATTCTCTGGGTGAAGGGTGGCACAGTGATTGCACTTGTCATACTGACTGGAGATGTCCAATTGCATGCCGGAGCGCTCAAACCTGCCCAAGTTGCCATGCGACAAGAGAGTAAAGAATAGACAGCAGCATGGCAACTAGCTAAGAATTCAGAATAAAGTAGAAAAAAAAATAGTTCAGTGTAGAATAGAGTCCAAAGTGGATTAAATGTCCTTGGGTAAAGCTAGACTTTTGTAGAACAGTATTATAATGCAAGTGGCTTTGTGTACAATAGTCGGCCTATCACTGTAAATGTTGTTAGTGTGTTCTGTGCTAGTTTGTTGCATTTAAGATCTTTGAGGTCACCCAGGTTGGACAGAACAAATGAAACAATCTCACCTAATGATAGTGTTCGCCAACTGTGATTCAGATTTAATTCAGGCAGCACTGAAGCGTTCTGCGTCTCTATTATTTTTTTTACCTCGTGAATACTTAGGTACATGAATGTCATAACTTAAAAGTCAGTGTAAAGTAAGGAATGAAAAAACAATGTAATTCTACAGTACAAAATGTGATATATTTTAATGTGTCTAGTCTACTGTATTCTTTTGGACTCCTCTATTTCCAATATGGCTGTTTTGTTTCAGAAAAATTTTGGTTTTATTTCCCAAATATTATAAGTCCTTCAAGCAGGTTGATGCCGAGTTGATAGTCGATGTCTGTTTGAGCGGGGTCTCAGCTCCTATTTGCATGTTAATGGAAGATGCAACCCTGTCAGCGGAATGGAAATCACGAATGAGGGGCCGAAATGGGAAGAGAACAGAGCGAGAGTAATTTAGTTAACATGGCTGGAGCATAGGGTCATTCTACATGATCAATCTCACTCTGCCATTGAAACGATATCATTAAGAAAGAGGAAACTGCAAAATAGATTCGAAAGGCATTGATCACAGAGGCTTGAGAAGAATGCACATTACCAGTGTGACCTAACATTTCCACAGTACCTTCATATAAAGGTCATTGCAAGTAAAAGGACAGTTTAATTTTGTCATTTGATTTGATCTTCACGATTTTGGTTTCTTCACTTTATTACTGTTTATATCTATTATTGTGCCTTGGAGTCGTGAATAATTCCTCAAATGATGTGACTGGTTGAGTATGTATACTGATGTACAGTATGTCTCAGTTATACATCTATCTGTTCTTTCAAAAAGGAAAGACAAAAAGAATTCTGATCAAAACAAGACACAATCATTGCCAAGCAAAGCTATTATTGCCCTAGCAACAAGCCAAATATGTCATAGAGATAGATCATTTATAGAGAATACACGACATAGGTCATTTATACATATGTGGTGAAGAGGAATTGACAAAGAACTAACAAATTAGAAGTTAAACCACTTCATGGTGAAACTAGAGCTGTTGCTCTTTGACATACCCTCATAATGATCTTCCGACAAAACTAAATTTAAAACGATTTGCAGTTCAGTTGGGATTTGCATACATCCTACTGTATATGTGACATGTCATTTTTAAAACAAAATACGTTTGTTTGAGTGCAAAAGCAAAACAATATGACAAAAATTGGGACAGTAGAAGTCTGGTATTGCACTTCGTTCCAGCATGAACAGGCCTTAAAAGTCACTAACTCATCAAGTGAAGCGTAGTCAAGACACTCTCAGTCACTCCCATCTCACAGACCAATCACCACAAGCTCCGCCTCTAAACAAACAAGCACACTTGAGACAATAAAAGTCAAGGCTCTGACCTCAATGTTAGCAACACTACATTTAAATTTCAGTGTTGTGATGGCATTAGTGAGGACGGAATCAGTTATCCATTAGATTGTGTCAGGAGGAGAAAAAAAAGCATTTCTGTTTATTTCTAACCCTGTTATTCCAATGACTGGCAGTGCGGTTCCGACCAGCGAAATAACCAAATTAAAGCTCTGCAAGCACGAGGCTATTAACCGAATGGCAATGTCCTGACAGCGGACATTTTTCTGACTTTATTTGAAAATCTTTAACAAACATAATGCAGTGTTATGAAGGGAAATATGGGGCATGCTGAAATAGCCTCCGTTTCTCTCTCTCTCGCCTCCCTCTTTCTCTCTCGCTTTTTCCAATCTCATTTGTGTAATTCATTTCCCTGTCACCGTGACTCAGTCTCTAATACATCCCTCATGATTCCTCATGTCAGTCCCATAATGCCATGCTCCTATGACTCCTCAGAGACCATTAGTGGAGCGATAGGGATGGACTCAGCTCACAGGGAACACCAAGGACAGTTTTGCAAGGACTGAAAGGCCGTATGATACGTAATTGGCCCTTCAAACTAGTATCAATCTGAGTGACTGCAGTTTACCGTTTTTTCGTCTTGCCCTCAAATGTCATAAAAGAAAGGGGGGGGGAAAGCATGCGTTTACNGCAGAGCACTTAATATTTCTCCACTGTTGAACAATTAAGGTTTTACACACTTTACATCTAATTAAATTCTACTTGATTTTACCAGCTGTGTTCACCAACATTTCCACAAAGGATCAATGATTTATTGGTTTCAAACGGTACAGACCATTCAACTCAGCTCAATAAACCGTTAAAAAATGTCATATTTCTGGTGTCCGCTCAGCTTTTTCTGTGCTTTACTTGCCTATGGTGGTAACGTGGCAGTGATTCTAAAAAGATTCTGCTCTCTTGTTTACAGATGGACCTCTAGGACCGCGAGGCTTAGTGGAGGCCACAGAGATGTGCACCCAAGAGTGTTTGGTGTTGGGCCATTCTGACAACTGTTGGATGCCTCCAAGCTTAAGCTCATACCCTTCACCCAAGTCCCCTGTTTCCTCTTTCAACAACCAAAAGGAGTGGGCTAAAGAGAGATTGCTCAACGGCCACACTCTTAGCCGCAGCTGGAAAGCTGAGCGTGGAAGCCAAGAGCAGTTTGGGGACAGGAAGCCTTTTGGGAGCTCCGAGGGACATTTTGGAGGTGGTCACATGGCTGACATCCCATTGGCCAGCTTGAAATCTTACCAGCCTGCTTCTGGCATCGACAGTCCGAAAGAACAGCAGCTTTAAGAGCTCATTTTTGGGTTTGTTTTGTGAGCGTCTGCTTTCTTGAATCATCCCCTGACAGCTTTAGTCTTTGAGTCTGTTCTTTTTCTTCTTCTTCTCCTTTTTTTGATCGATGCTAATGCGGTGTGATAGTGACGTGTATGGAGTAGACCTTAGACATTAATTGCTTATGCAGATTCGTATACTATGCCAATCCAGCTTCTTCTGCAGAGATGTTCTTGTGCAGATACATAGCTGTCCCTAAAACTCCTCTGAGTTGCTGCAAAATCTCATCGAAACGGATTATTGTGTCACTTTGTCTTGGAAAGACCAAACAGACTAACAACAAAAGGCTGTGTCCTATGCATCACAGTTTAAAGGGGAAAAAAAAAGAAAACCAATATAACAGCCGACCAATATATACAGATATTGTGATGTGGTTGTTTTTGAGCTGTTTTGGGACTATATTAATCTACTCCATCTGAGAAAATGGAACAATTGAGAAAGCATTGTGCTAATAACACTGTTAGTGGAAATCGTTTAGTCTGTCATTGTTGAAGTGTTTGTAAATAGGACTAAATACTAACCAATTTTATGTACTTGTAATAATCACATGGAATAGATCAGTGAACACAGCAACTGTCTTTTATCATCCATCACACAGGATTGGTTGTTTTTATTCCGGCTTTAGCCATTGACATTCCTTGTCTGGAGCGAAGGACCACAGTTGCGCATTTGTTAAGCGGCAGATGCAAACACCCAAATGATCAGAAGGGGAACGATCGGTCACAACACTGCACAATTGCCCAGTATTTTGCATTTTTAAAGTCGAAAAACCTGGTATTTAAAACTTATTTTTTCAATGCTATTTTGTATTGTCAATGTAAATGTGCAATTTCTACTCTGAAACCGAAAGCTTGACGTCTTTTCCTTATGAAATCTTACAATTCAGCAGCAATATATTTGTAAATTCTCAGCATCTAATTCAAAAGGCCATTCTTTTACATGTTTGTTACTCGTGCTTTACTGAGTATTGGTGCAGATTTTCAGATTTTATTTTTCCAAATCCATGGCCATGTATTTCAAGAGAAGTGAATGCGATTTTCAATTTTGTTCATTCAAAAGGAACCCATCAAGAGGTATACGAACACATGGGCTGGTGTGAAACAGTGCCTAGAATCGGTCACGTAGCTCTTTGTCTGGTGCTGCTTTATTCATTTAATTCCATCTTAATGTAAAACACAGTGTCCGGAACAAGGAGGATACTAAATGTGAAACAGTGACCAGGACATGAGCAAAAATGCATGTATACTGTATAAAAACCGGGGTTTTGTTTCAGTTGTTCTTTTCAGACTGTTTTGCTCATTTCTCGTTCCCTTTTTTGTAACATGGCATGGCAGCCAGTTTGGATGACGGAACCGCATGCTTCAAAAGACAAAGTAGCTTTAAAACACCTTTCTTTAGCCTCCTTTTGCCATCCATTCACGAAGCTCAAAAGCTTGTTCATTTTGTATAGCACCTTTATGTTTTTTTCCACAGTATTTAAAGTGCAAAAATGGTACAAAACAATCTAGAAAAGAGTAAACGAGAGTTGTGAGTTGCTTTCAGCAGTTTGTGTGTTGGTTGTCGGGACGTTTGCCATCATAGATATTTAAACAGTTACTCCTTGTTACTGCTCTACAGGTATTCCGCTACTGCAATAAATGTTTTAAATTCGTGTACGTTTGTTCCTTGTTTTGTGCCTCCACAGACGGGGAAACTGATAAATTGCAAAATGTATGAAAAAAATGAAAAGGTCTTTAAGTAATATTGCTTTTTTATAATTTTTTTTTTTTTTTAAGTTTTCAAACACACCAGCAAAGAAAAACACCATTCTAACAATACTGGCTTACATAATGATGTTAAAATATATGTTTTGTTCTTCCGTGTTGGTACCAAAAAAATTTACATTTTATAATACGCTTTTTACAATAATGTTACGGCAAAAATTAAGATGCTTCAAATGTCATGGAAAAACTAAAAATATGTGTATTTAAAACTATATTATGAATAAAAATAATAATTCTTAAAAAAGAAGACACCGGAATATAAAAATATATATATATTTTTATATTATTTTTAAAAATTGCCCCTACATTTATGTACAGTAACTCGTCGTACAGGCTTAAATCGAACTTCGAAATTCCTGTTTTTTTGCTCTACGAAAAAAAAAGAAAGTGTTTGTGTTGCCGTTTGCTGCCATGCGTCTAATAAAAAGTACCTATACCCACATTTTCTCTCGGATTGGACCAGTTAAGATTAGAGTTGGACTTGATTTGGATGCTGTTCTGATTCGAGTGGAAAAGTTCTGTTTGAGGATTAATGATGATGAAAGTGTTTGGAAAGTTGTGTAATTACATAACACTGTACAGCGAGGGTTCATGACGCACAATATTAAGCTGCCAATCTAAATGCAAACATCTGTGAAACTGTATAAAAGGAACAAAAAAAACATGCTTTTGAGTTAATGACACTAAAGTCTCAAAGCAGGTAAAAAAATATCTCTTTAGATTTAAAAAAACTATCTTATTAAAAACATATAATAAGTAAAGCCATCATTATTTATGAAATGCATATACAATCAAGAAACACAAGTGAGACAAACATACAATGTTAAGAAAAGAACACTTTTTTTCCTTCATAGACAAAAATAAAATAAATCCTTATAAAAATTGTATTTTTAAATGTGTTTTCATTTTAGTCTGTCTAGTGTTTGTGCTTACGTTTTGAGACAGATAGCTAGAAAGTGAATTGAGCTTGAAACCGATGCTCAGTGAAGAAAGCCAAGCGTACAGGCGAGCAGTTGGGGTAATTAGACTTTTTTCACTCACTCTCTCTATTCTTTCTCTTTCTGCTTTCTCCTCCCTCTGTTGATATGTTTATCTAGCCTCCCCCAGTGGACCTGCTTAAAATCGTATTCTCCACACTAGCGATCGACTTGGGCTAGAACAGCTTCTGAAAGCTTCAAAGCTAATTGCCTTGGAAGTGCAAGGGGAAGCAAATTAGTGTCACACCAGCAGAAGTGAAAGAAACGTTC
>SOMO01000086.1:24592-39277 GCA_028128575.1 Paedocypris carbunculus
AAAGAGAGAGAGGCAATTCTCTCATTATACGTCTCATCAACTCATTATACGTACTTAAAATAATTGTATTCATTTTGATGTGAATAATTATGTGTTTCGTCAATGAGTTTGTATTTGAACTAAATAAACACTGCCACTTTTAAACATTTATAAAAAAAAAATAATAATAATCAGATCTCCGACAAATCAGCTGTCTCGGATCAAGCTATGATGTGTTTCCGTGGAAACAGGCCTGCTCTGCAAAAGGTTTTCTGATGTCACCATCCCCCTCATTCACAGAGCTCTCTTTTATGTTCTATCTCTTGTTATTTTCTCTTCATATTTTTATAATGTTTTTTATGCCTCTTTATTTAAACCAATAGATGTTTTTCAGTTGTTGTATTAAACATGAATTCTATTAACAGAGCAACGTTTTTTAGGTCATGCATGAGCACCCGACCCCGCCCGTGATGACGTCACACTTTGGTTGTTTGCGCCCTCTGCTGCTCATATTCCGTATCATACATAGGGGCTGTTCCACAAAAAGATAAAAAACATTTTTCCATAAAATGTTTGCTGGTTGCTTATTGATTTACTTTCCCAATGCAATTTTAAATAATTTCATACTCAGTTACTCTGACAGCTTATTCTTGGAATTTAGCATGGCCTATATCAGAATACCGTAATACTAATTTGATAGCTTTTTATTTCAGTTATCAAAATCATTGACCGTGTATATTCAGAAATATAACAAATTAGTTGTATTTATAAAAAATTAAAATCATTTATTTCAAAAATTTTATTTGAATTAATTTTGAATCAATATATTTTGATTTAAATCAAATAAATAACGTAAAATTATTATAAAGTGAGACAATATTAAAATTTAAAAAATACTTACAATTTAACTGAAATTGAATGCCATAACATTACTACAAAATACAGGAATTTTGTTTCTCAAAAGAGAATAACTGTCACAACCGAACGGGCGACTGTCACCGAGGCGAGGCAGGGTGGATTCACACGCGCTTCCTTGATGCGAACACGGAACTCCAAGGGTTAATGTCCAAATAAGGGTTTATTCAAAAACTCACGGTCGGGGTCACAGGCAGATGGTCGGTAAACAGGAATCCAAGAATACATGAACTAGAACGAGACAAGACTAGAAACTTAGGCGAGAGTGACGAGTTACGTGAACTGTACAAACTGGCAACGAGACAAAGACTAAACAGGACTTAAATACACTACATGATTACACGACGAACGGGAAACCTGGTTACTATGACGACGGACGAGGACACTGAACATGAAACATGGCGGCGAGCTGTGGCGCATGTCAGAATAAAAGTCCGGGAAAAGAAGCACATAAACACACAAAAGTCCGACACGACATTAATCTGGAATCTGTGACAATAACAAAATGTACTGACTAAAAAAAATTTAAAATAACTTGCTTGTTTGGGGCGATTGTGGTTTTGGGAAGTAAATGATTGCATTAATTCGGAGCTGAGCTCATTTTCAAACTGGATTGGAAATCTCTTATTTGATGTACAAACTAAGCATCAATGTGCAGGTATAGGGACCCCATTGAGATTTTTTCTCTTGAACTGAATATTCATTGCTGTTTCAGACAGACTTCTCTGAACAATCACCTGCCAGTATGTTGATGACATTTTATTTGTCAAATTACGGTATATTAAAATACAGCATATTATTTCACATTATTTCTTTTGTTTTAATTATTTCTTTTTTAAATAACATACTGTATATACCAAAGTACTATTTTTGTTAAATGTTATTTATTTACTTTTTTTTCTCGAAACTTGTTTTGTGAAAAGATACACATAAATCTGAAACACATTCCATTAAATTGTCAGCAGAGCATTAAAATTATCTGGACTAAGCATGGGCTTAGCCTGACAGTTATTCTAAAGGCTAATTTTCATTATAAATAGTTGACTTGACAAAATTGCCTTGTTCTCTACTATAGTTTTGTGTCCACTGGTGTGTTTGTGTTAGTTTCATAGAGTTCTGGTTTATCTTTTTGATGCCTCTAGTACGCATCACTGCAGTTGTCAGTGCGAAAAGATTGGGATTCATATTTGAAAGCTGACTAAAGAAATATAAATGTTAATCCTAAATTAGACACATTCTAACTTTAAAAAAAAATTGTCACAACAACAAAAAAAGTCCTAGTAACTGATTCCTTCTCTTTTTTTTAGTTGAGTCAACTTTTGGAATTTTGAGTTTTGCCAACTAAAAATAAACTAGTATTTTCTAGTTGAGTCAACTAAGATTTTAGTTCAAAAACAAAGTATAACTAAAAATATTTCGTTGAGCAAACTATAGATATTAGTTCAGAAAACAAGTGATAACCAAAAACATTTAGTTGAGTCAACTGAGAGTTCAGAAAACAAGCTATAACGAAATTGGTCGTGTTCAAATTATTTTTAGGACAACACATCAAATGTAATAATAAACACAACTCAAAAGAACTTGAGAATAAACTTTTATTAAAAAATGTGCCTGCATGCTTCAAACAAAAAATCAACTTGCACAACATGAAAAAAAAATGAAAGTGACCACAAATGTTGAAAGATACTAAAGAAGCACTAAGGTTCTAAAGAAAAACACAAATTACAATATCAAAACATAAAATATAAATAGTTTTAGTTATCACAAACTTTACCCTTACAAAGCCACTTTACTTTTGACTTTTAGTAAGCAATCTAACTCAGTTCTTAATTAAAATAAATGTAACAAATAGGTGACCACAACATTTTAATAAACCTTTAAGTTGTCAATGCAATTAAAACTCAAAACCTTTAAAATAAACCCTTGCAGTTGGGATAAAAGTGTGTTTTTCAGAGATGGCGCTTGTATTTGTGCAGATTTCACTCAGACCAACAAAGATTCTTTGAACGACTTCAAATGTAGACAGTAGTCCTTTTGAGTCAGAGCAGATACTTCACGTTTAAAGCATAAGAGCAAACGGAATGTCGTTGGAGAATCAGGAAGGCTCTTCATGACGGCTGATTCCTCACCCACGACAAACTGCAGTCCACAATGTTCTTTGACAAATGATCCACAACTTTGATGACACCAAATCGTAATCTTTTAGTGATCTCTGGCCAATCAGTATTCTGTAGAATAAATCACCAAATTAATGATTCTGTCAATGAATTAATAAATAATGTTCTGTTGTTTTAAATCTCTAACACTAAAAGACAAGCATACTCAAAATAAAGGGGCATGCATTTTAATGTCATCCTATGTAAAGAAAACTAAACATGTCAAAAACTTGCCAGACATGTTGTTAAAATGGCATCACGTTTTTGAAGATAGACAGGAAACTCTCGTAGATCTGCACAGTATCTGTGTAATGACAATAGTCATCTAATAAGAAAAAAATTATAGTTAATAAAAATAACTAAAACACAGATTTTAGTTTAATTGATCACCTTGCGTATATAACAAAGCCGAAAATCAAACCAGTTCATCAGGAGAGTCTAGAATGATCGTCATCTTGTTCTTCGGGAAATCTTTTAGCTCTATATAGTTTAATAAAAGCTAAACTGTGTTTGTTCAGTGACAACATGAACACTTGCTTGAGTGTCCCACGTTTTCCATCTGAACTCTTCTGCAACCTACAAAAGGCAAAAGAGAAAATATAACTAAAATGTTATGAATAATATTATGAAGAGACAAACTTAAAACTAACCTGCTCGTCCAAAAAGAGCCCAGGCCATCTTTCACCAATGACTGAGACCAAAGGCACTTTAATGACCACTTTTCTTGTGAGAAACCACATAGTTTCCATTTTGGCATCAAACATCGTCATTTTTGTCGTTGTTCTTGTTTTCAACACAAGCTCTAGCCGTTCTTGTTCTTCTGATGCAGCAGCTCTCATCCCAATAGGGTTTTCTGGAAGGAAGTGGATTTCAGACTTATATATATAAATATTTTTTTATTTTAATATATATATATTTAGCTTTTAGAGCTGCATTTAATTAAGATTACATATTTGTGGTGACTTACCAAAGAATTCCCTCCAAAATGTGAAGTGGATGCGTTGATCTCTGGGAACTTTCAAAACTGCACGTGGTACGAGTGGCATCATGCTCATGCGTTAACTTTTTTGTACGTTCCTTTTTATTGTGCTAAACCCAATTTGCTTTGCTAATTCAACATTTATTTTAGTTGAACCAACAAATGAATGTGAAATGTTAATAGAACTAACTTTTAACTTTTTAAACTTTCACTTGTGGAAAAAGTTAGATGAACTTGGAATATGTTGTTGAGCTAACAAAACGCGAGTTAGATATTTTATAGTGCTCCTTTGGTCTTTTGAAATCAGTATATATCACATCTAGTCTACGGAGTAGACCTAGTCTACTTAAGGTCTACTGATATGACAATTAGGTGTGGGGAAGATGGAGATCTGTGAATGTGCTCAGTGTTAAGTGTTTCATGCACTTACAGTAATATGCTGTGTGCTTGCATTTTATTTTCGTGCTGCTCTGACGTTTATGTTAAAAAGATACATTTTAGGACTTTGGTTGAGTTGCACCACAGACATTCTTCATTTTGTAACATATCACTGTATCAAATAGTTTTTTATTTGCCCACTTTAAAATCTTTAGAAACAATTCATTTATGATGGATCTAAAGAAACATCTATGAAATACATATATACATGTATAGTTACAAATATATATAAATATATACATAATTGAAAAATTAATTGTAAGATAGTGTTAAATACTCAAATAGAGATCAAAAACCAATATGTTTGTCAGATAAAGCAGGCCACATGATGTCACTGTTATACCATTTTCTATGATGAAGCGCTTCTCCTTGTCGGCACCACCTATCTCACTCCTCCNATGCAACCCCCCCACCCATCCACCTCTCTCATCTAGCTTTTTCTTCACTACTATCCAGTCTCTCAAAAGCCTCAGCAAACACAGCATCATGTATATGTGGATTACTTCACTGGATTGATCTCCTATTTGTGGAATTATTTTCTTCATACAGTAACATGTTGCTCTGAAACGTGGGATGGATCGTTCTCTTTTGATCCTGGCATTTTGTTTGGAACTACTGTGATTCAAATCTGAATAGAAAAAAACAGGGATCACCTTCTGATACACATTCAGTTTGACTGGTAAACAATTCCATTGATTATTGATCAGATATGTTTACATCTGCACCGACTTGTACCGTAGCATTTCTTTTCATTTTATTGTGTCACGCTTTATCTGTCGTAAGAGGACAGCTTTCATATAGCGTGTTGGAGGAGCTGAAACCAGAAGCCACCATCGGTAATTTAGTCAAAGATCTGAATCTTTCAGTAAGAGAACTTCATTTGCGAGGCTTCCGTATTGTGGCTGACACAAAAAAGCAATATTTTAGTGTGAACAGAGAAACAGGCTTTCTGCAGGTGATCGAGCGTGTCGACCGAGAGGAGCTATGTGCTGCAGCAACCTCGTGCAATGTCGACCTGGAAGTTGTGGTGAATGCTCCATTACAGCTTTACCAAGTGAGAATTCACATCCTTGACATCAATGACAACGTCCCTGTGTTTCCCATCAGCAGTGTAGAAATCAATGTAAGCGAAAGCACCGCACCGGGCGTTCGCTTCCCCCTCGAGAGTGCACAGGACGCTGACACTGCTGTCAATTCTGTCAAAACCTACAAAATCTCAGCCAATGAATTTTTTAGCCTAGATGTGCAGACGCACAGCGACAAGACAGTGTCTGCCGAGTTGGTGCTTGTAAAGGTGCTTGACAGGGAAAAGACTTCGCTGTTAAAGTTCACAGTGACTGCGCTTGATGGTGGTTCTCCTGCCAGGACTGGGACTGTAACAGTCAATATTCATGTAATAGATACAAATGACAATGCCCCAGTGTTTGGTAAGTCTTTATATAAAGTTTCTGTAAATGAACATGCTGAAGTTGGCAGTATAATCAGCAGAGTAGAAGCTCGAGACCTAGATGAAGGTTTGAATGCAGAAATTGTTTATTCTTTTATTAGCCGTACACCTCAGAATGTTCTGGAGACATTTGAGATCAATCCCCAAACCGGTGATGTTAAAATCAAAAACGATATCGATTTTGAGGAGACTCAAGCTTTTGATATCCGTGTTCAAGCCACAGATAAAGGTCAAGTGTCTCTGTCAGGACATGCTAAACTTTTAGTGGAAGTCTTAGATGTTAATGATAATGCACCTGAAGTGACTGTGACATCGCTTATAAACCCAGTAGAAGAAAGTGCGGCCAGAGGAACAGTAATAGCATTAATGACCGTATCAGATCCAGACTTTGGGGAAAATGGAGTAGTACAGCTCCATCTCACTGGACCAAGTCCATTTAAACTACAGTCTTCATTTAAAAATTATTATTCGCTGGTTTTAGATGATGCACTAGACCGGGAAAACATCAGTTGCTATAACGTGACCATCATTGCTGTGGATGAAGGTACACCACACATGTCCAGAGTTAAAATAGTGCAAGTCCAGGTTTCTGATGTGAATGATAACGCTCCTCGCTTTGCAACTCCATTAATTTATGCATATCTGCATGAAAACAGTGAAATCAGATCTGTTTTTATCACCGTGTCGGCATCTGATGCAGATGACAGGGAGAATTCACATGTGACTTATTCTTTAATGCAAAGCACAGTGAATAATACGCACATCTCAACACTGATACAAATAAATCCTGTGACAGGAGGAATAGAAAGTATAAAGTCTTTTAATTTTGAGGAGATCAAAACGTTTGAGTTTAAAGTCCAGGCCACAGACTCTGGTGTCCCTGCACTGAGCAGTAACGTCACCGTTCGCGTGTTTATCCTGGACGAGAATGACAATTGTCCCGAGATCCTCGCGCCCTATTCTGAGCTTGGCCCCGTGAACAGTGAGAATGTTCCCTATTCTGCTGAGGCTGGCTACTTTGTGGCCAAGATACGGGCCGTGGACGCGGATTCCGGCTACAACGCGCTTCTGTCTTTTCACATTTCTGAACCCAAAATCAACAATCTTTTCCGAATCGGCAGCAGCAGCGGGGAGATCAGGACTAAGAGACGAATGAGTGACAACGACCTGAAAACGCATCCGCTGGTGGTGATTGTGAGTGATAACGGGGAACCCTCGCTGTCGACCACCGTGTCTGTGGATGTGGTGGTGGTTGAGAGCGCAGGAGACGTGAAGACTACGTTCAGACACGTGCCGATGAAGGAGGAGAGTTTGTCAGACGTGAACCTTTATCTGCTGATGGCTACTGCGTGTGTGTCCGTCATCTTTCTGCTGAGTCTCATCAGTCTGGTGGCCGTGAAGTGTCACAGGACAGACACTGGTTCGGGCAGGTACAGCGGCCCGATGATCAGCTCACAGCCTGACGGGAACTGCTCCTACTCCAGATCTACTCAACAGTATGACATCTGCTTCAGCTCCGACACACTAAAGAGTGACGTAGTAGTTTATCCTGCTTCATTCCCGACTGCTGAAGCAGAACTGATCAGTATAAATGAAGACACTTTCACCCGAACACAAACCCTCCCTAATAAGGAAAAGGTACGTTTTTAAAATATGTTGTGTTTTTTATAATATTGCTATTTGGTGAATTCTTTGTTCATGGGTTCTGTGTAAAATGCAAAACTGTTTCTATGATCCTGGCTGCTTTTGTTTTTTCTGGACCACAACATATTTTGTGGTTTATGATTAGTTTGAATTAAATTCAATTTCTTGAGTAGTTTGTTTGTCATACAAAGGTAGAAGATCATTTATCACAAGATCGACTCAAGACAAAAAAAGCACTGCAATTATGACACTGGCTGAATGTGTGGGGTTGTGTTCAGCTGAAATTTTGGCAGATCAGGCACATTAGGATTTATAAAGACATAATAGTTTTTCTAAAGACATAATAGTAATAGGGTGTTTGGTGATTATTACATTTTTTTTAAAAACAATATTTTACTTTCAGAAAGTAAAATTGAATATCCTTTTTAAACATTCAAAATTCAGAATTTTTAATAAAGTGTGCTTATTAAATTACGTATGTAATGTTATAGTTTAGCACAAAAAACATGTATTTTCTTTAAAAACAATTGTTTTGTTTGAATTACCAAATTTCACTCTGATGCTTCACCTCTTTTCTAGCTCAATACAGATATTTTTACCTGTATGTTTTCTTAATTTCAAATATGTTTTGAAGCCTACGTAATTCATTTTTATTTTGAAGTATTTGAGTGAACTCTTTAAGAACCTAGCGGGAGCTGTCCTTGGTCCTGAAGCTTTAAACGTACTGGTCTATTCGAGAATTTGAAATAAATTGATGGGTAAACTGTTATTAACGAAAGCACTTTTTTGACATTTTAACACGTTTGACATTTTAGACGTTTTTTAGATGAGACGTTTTACTGACATTTATTTTTAAATAAGGAATGATCAACGATCGCTAACTGTCAGTAGACCGCTGTTTGAAACATCAGAAGATTCGATTTCCAACAGATGACATTGGTTTGTAAACAACTTAATAAAATGTAAGTTGCTTTTGATAAAGGCGCCTGCTCAATTACTGTATACGGATTAGTAGACTTTGGTGTGACACGTTTAGATGTTAAGTTTTTATAAACGTCTTTAAACTAACATTTTTGCTTTGTATGTATGCTAAATGTTTTTGAACGAGTAATTCTGTGTTATTTGGCTCTAAGTTTCCGTTTATCCACGTGGTGTCGTCACCGAGCGTGATGTGTAGTTTTTTCTTGACGTGGTAAAGCTCCTCCTGAATCAGGGAGGATTCAGAATGTCACGTGGTGCTTTTGTTAAGGAGAGGCACACAGCTGCGAGAGCTGTGAGGAACTGCTGCATGTTGGTCATATTATTACACATTACTTTATGGATACAGACGAAACATTTTCGGAATAATGAAAACATCATTTCGCGGACGCATTTCTCGGATGTGTATTGTGACCCTGTTCTTTATCTGCAACTATGCCACGGGACAAATTGTTTACTCCGTGTCGGAGGAGGTTGTTTCCGGCAGCACTGTGGGAAATATAGCCAAAGATTTCCACCTAAATATACAGGAATTAGAGCGTCGTGGTTTTAAGATAGTTTCGGGCTCAAATAAAGGATCTTTCGATGTGAACTTGAAAACTGGTGTATTATTTGTCAGGGAAAAGATCGACAGAGAACAGATCTGTGGAAAGAGCAGCACCTGCTCTTTAGAATTGGAAGCTATTGTTGACTCGCCCTTACATATGTATCGAATTGAGGTAAACATTTTAGACATCAATGACAATGCCCCGACGTTTAAGTCATCAAAAACAGAACTGAATATTGCTGAATCTGCTTTTTCGGGTGAAAGGTTTAGTTTACCCAGCGCATTTGATGCAGACGTGGGTGTAAATTCGGTTAGAAGCTACAAACTGAGTCCGAACGATCATTTTTCTCTGGATGTTCAGAATGGGGGAGATCAGAGCCTGTCTGCTGAATTAGTGCTGCAGAAAGCTTTAGATCGGGAGAAACAGCCGGTGATCAAGCTCACGCTGACCGCGGTGGACGGAGGAAAACCTCCCAAATCAGGTACAATGCAGCTTATCGTTAATGTTGAAGATGTAAATGATAATATTCCCGTGTTTACTAAACCTCTTTACAAAGCTCGAATAGTGGAAAATGCACCGGCAGGATCATTTGTCGTCACTGTCCACGCTAATGATGCTGATGAGGGATCGAACGGAGAAATTATTTATTCATTTATAAGTCACGATGATGATAGTTTTGCTGACGCTTTTTCTATTGATCCTGTAAAGGGCCTTATTTCTGCTTTAGGTAACATTGATTATGAAGTCACTAATGCCGTGGAAATTCGCGTACAAGCTAAAGATAAAGGTTCGAAACCCAGGTCTGCTTATTGTAAAATTTTGATAGAAATTATTGACGTTAACGACAATGTACCGGAAATAACGGTGACATCTCTGGTTGACTCAATAAACGAGGACGCAACTTCCGGTACTATGGTTGGCTTGATATCTGTGAAAGATGGAGATGCTGGGAAAAACGGTGCAGTTCTTCTTAATATAAAAAGATCTTTACCGTTCCGTTTACAAAATACATACAAGAATAAATATTATCTTCTCGTAGACCGCGAGTTAGACCGAGAGCGAGTGTCAGAGTACCACGTGACCGTGACGGCTGCTGACGAGGGAACTCCGTCTCTCTCCAGCACCAGCGTCTTCACTGTTCACGTTTCTGACGTCAACGATAATGCGCCACGCTTTTCAGAACCAATTCTGAACTTTTATGTACGAGAAAACAGTCAGATCGGAGATGTTCTTCACACTGTTTCTGCGCTAGATCCTGACGTGGGTGATAACTCCCGAATTGTGTATTCAATAATAGAAAACTCAAAAAGCGACCCCGTGACGTCCATGATCACTATCAACTCTGACAGCGGGGTGATTCGCAGTTTTAAGTCTTTTAATTACGAAGAGATCAAAACGTTTGAGTTTAAAGTTAAGGCCACAGACTCTGGTGTTCCTGCACTAAGCAGTAACGTCACAGTGCGTGTCTTTATCCTGGACGAGAACGACAACCGTCCCGAGATCCTCGCGCCCTATTCTGAGCTTGGCTCCGTGAACAGTGAGAATGTTCCCTATTCTGCTGAGGCTGGCTACTTTGTGGCCAAGATACGGGCCGTGGACGCGGATTCTGGCTACAACGCGCTTTTGTCTTTTCACATTTCTGAACCCAAAAACAACAATCTTTTCCGAATCGGCAGCAGCAGCGGGGAGATCAGGAATAAGAGGCGAATGAATGACAACGACCTGAAAACGCATTCGCTGGTGGTGATTGTGAGTGATAACGGGGAGCCCTCGCTGTCCACCACCGTGTCTATAGATGTGGTGGTGGTGGTTGAAAGCGCAGGAGATGTGAAGACTACATTCAGACACGTGCCGATGAAGGAGGAGAGTTTGTCAGACGTGAACCTTTATCTATTGATAGCTACTGCGTGTGTGTCCGTCATCTTTCTGCTGAGTCTCATCAGTCTGGTGGCTGTGAAGTGTCACAGGACAGACATTGGTCTGGGCAGGTACAGCGGCCCGATGATCAGCTCACAGCCGGACGGGAACTGCTCTTACTCCAGGTCTACTCAGCAGTATGACATCTGCTTTAGTTCGGACACACTGAAGAGTGACGTTGTAGTTTTTCCTGCTGCGTTTCACGCGTCAGAATCAGAACTGATCAATATAAACGGAGACACTTTTACCAGCACACAAACCCTTCCTAATACAGAAAAGGTAAGACCTTTTTGGTTTTCTTAAGAAATGTATTAAGTTTTAACATATGAGTAAAAAAAACTTAAAGTAATAACGATGAAAAACATGATTTTAAAGTGTCTGCGGTCGTTTAAAATTGTAAATGCTACTATATTATTTTTTCTTCGTTCTGAGTCAGTATTTGTGAATAATATCTATAAGCCGCCTTTTAGTGATTTATAGTGTTTTTCGTTTCATTTAACGTTTAGATCGTTGAAATAGAAGTATGAGGTTAAAAGTTAATTTACAAACCTTTATTTATTCAGATAATAATTATAATTTTATTGATGCATTTTGTTATTTTTTGTTAACTGTTCTTGTTTATTAAATAAACATGTTCAAAAAATATTTTGTATATTTAAAAATTAATACATGTGTTTTAGCATTGCATATTGCTTTGGATATAGGGCAACGTCGTTGTTGGATCTAAACGTTATGTTTTTTTTTTATTTGTTTATGGTAAGGTATTAATTTTATATGTTCTTGATAGTACTTGGACTTCTATAGCTAATTGTTTAAAAATGAATTGTGTTTAGCGTCCAAAATGTTTTAGTTTTTTCCTCTTGGTGTCGCAATAGTTCGGTTATTGTCTGTCGAGCCAGCGTTTCTGAAACCCCTCCCGGTTTTTTTTGCGGGGAGATTTGCGGGGCTTTGTTCGAACCGACTCGTCAGATTGTGTGTAGCTTTATGTTTAGTCGTCAGCTTTAGACAATTGCCTGCTATGTTTATGTTATCATCGCTGTGATTCATTTCGTCTAAGAGTGATGCTTGTGTCGATCAGCAAGAGGAGTGTGGTGAGATGTGTGATGTTGGTTCTTCTGGAGTGGTATTTGGACTCGGTGTCAGGGCTGCTTTCCTACTCCATACCAGAGGAGCTCAATCCCGGAACATCAGTGGGAAATATTGCCAAGGATCTTAATCTTCTTGTTCAAGAGCTGGAGCCGCGCATGTTTCAAATTGTCACGGGATCCAAGAAAAATTATTTCGAGATAAATCTGAGAACTGGATTTCTTTATGTTACGGAGAAAATAGACAGAGAGGTGTTATGCGGCCACATATTGAAATGCTCGGTAAGTGTAGAGGCGGTCATTAATAATCCATTAAAGCTTTATCATATAGAAATAATTATCCTGGATGTTAATGATAATTTCCCGTCTTTTAGCGAAAAATCTCAAACGTTAGAGATTGCGGAGAGTACGTTACCAGGAGTCAAATTCGCTTTGCATCATGCTACTGATTCAGATGTTGGAAAAAAATCGATAAATAATTATAAACTCAGTTCTAATGAGTATTTTTCTTTATCGGTCCACAGAGGAGGAGAACACGGAGTTTCTGCAGAAATGGTTCTTCAGAAAGCTTTAGATCGTGAGAAACAGCCCTTAATTCAGCTTACTTTAACTGCATTAGACGGCGGATCTCCGGCAAAAACTGGCACGTCTCTTATACTTGTTAAAATTTTGGACAATAATGATAATACACCTGTTTTTAATAAGTCGTTATATAAAACGGTGGTTAATGAAAATGTGCCTATTGGGACAATCATTATTATACTGAATGCTACAGACGCGGACGAAGGGGCTAATAGCGAGATTGTGTATTCTTTTGTTAAAAGAGATCAAAATAAAATTCTGCAGATGTTTGATATTGATTCTAAAACCGGGACAATTGCAGTTAAAGGTGAAATAGATTTCGAAAAAAACAATGCGTTTGAAATCCGCGCTCAGGCCAGTGACAAAGGACAACCTCCGATGTCAACACACTGTAAAGTGTTAGTTGAGGTGTTAGATATTAATGATAACGCGCCCGAGATTTCAGTGACGTCACTGATCAGTAGAGTGAGAGAAGACGCAAGTTTAGGCACAGCTGTCGCTCTCGTGTCTGTGTTTGATAAAGACGATAAGAAAAACGGCGAGGTGCGCTGCATTGTGTCCAACAAAGTGCCTTTTAAACTTGATACAAATTACAAAAATTATTATTCGTTAGTAGTTAATGCTCCTCTGGACCATGAACGCGCGTCTGAGTACCACGTGACCGTGACAGCTACGGATGAGGGAACTCCGTCTCTTTATAGTACCACTGTCATCACCGTCCAAATATCTGACGTTAACGACAATGCGCCGCACTTTCCAGAACCCATACTCAATGTTTATGTGCGAGAAAACGGTCAAATCGGAGCTGTTCTTCACACCGTTTCTGCTCTTGACCCTGACGTGGGTAATAACGCCAGAGTCATGTATTCGATAAAGTCTAAAAGCGACTTGGTGACGTCTATGATTGCCATAAACTCTGACAACGGAGATATTCGAAGTTTAAATTTGTTTAACCACGAGAAGATCAAAACGTTGGAGTTTGATCTTCAGGCCACAGACTTTGGTGTCCCTGCACTGAGCAGTAACGTCACAGTGCGCGTGTTTATTCTGGACGAGAATGACAACCGTCCCGAGATCCTCGCGCCCTATTCTGAGCTTGGCTCTGTGAACAGTGAGAATGTTCCCTATTCTGCTGAGGCTGGCTACTTTGTGGCCAAGATACGGGCCGTGGACGCGGATTCCGGCTACAACGCGCTTCTGTCTTTTCACATTTCTGAACCCAAAAACAACAATCTTTTCCGAATCGGCAGCAGCAGCGGGGAGATCAGGACTAAGAGGCGAATGAGTGACAACGACCTGAAAGCGCATCCGCTGGTGGTGATTGTGAGTGATAACGGGGAGCCCTCGCTGTCGACCACCGTGTCTATAGATGTGGTGGTGGTTGAAAGCGCAGGAGACGTGAAGACTACGTTCAGACACGTGCCGATGAAGGAGGAGAGTTTGTCGGACGTGAACCTTTATCTCCTGATGGCTACAGCGTGTGTGTCCGTCATCTTTCTGCTGAGTCTCATCAGTCTGGTGGCCGTGAAGTGTCACAGGACAGACACTGGTTTGGGCAGGTACAGCGGCCCGATGAACAGCTCGCAGCCTGACGGGAACTGCTCTTACTCCAGATCTACTCGACAGTATGACATCTGCTTCAGCTCTGACACGCTTAAGAGTGACGTAGTAGTTTATCCTGCGTCCTTTTCAGCTGCTGATGCAGAACTTATCAACATAAATGGAGACACTTTCACCAGAACACAAACCCTCCCTAATAAAGAGAAGGTACGTCCTACTTTGCATTCATTTTTTAAATGTACAGTTTTTATTTTGTTTTGTAATGTCACATAAAGTCTTGGCTTCGTGGCTTTCGTATTCGCATACCTTTATGTGCGAAAATAACCGTATTACTCCGCGTTTAGTTGTATATACTAATCGGTCGTTCATTAGATCCGCATCTTATTTTTTAAAAGACCCGACAGATGATGCTGGCTATTCTACTTCGGATATTAACTGGTTCTCAATAACACACAAA
>SOMO01000086.1:46955-58306 GCA_028128575.1 Paedocypris carbunculus
ACACACACACACACACGCACACACACACACACACACATACACACACACACACCATCACACACACGCACACACACACACACACATACACACACAGATATTTTCATTACTTATCATTACTTAATTTTGAATGAAGGAAATTTGATTTTTATTTTTGCTATTAATCAAAAATATTTAGTATCAATCATTTTTAATAATATTTTGTTTTAAAATAGACTTTATTTTACATTTAACAGTATATAACAATATATTGGCGTTAAAGCAGCGACACTCTTACTGTAAGAAAATGAATTAATCTATTCTCATAATGGCAGCTGTTGTGCTAAAACTAAAAGACTAAAACAGCTGTACATCCACCATTTTCAGCTGCTGACTACTTCTTTTGGTCACTGGTTTATTTCAACAAAGGTTAACTCAAGACCATGTTCAATGTTTTGAGCTTGTTCGGCTGAGCTGACATCAAACAATAACATTGAGTTGGTCACTGATCTGTACAGATGCTGCGAGATAAAGTCTTCGACTTTTAACACTCCTTTTATGTTTGTTTCAGAAGAACATCAATAATGTTCGCGGCTCAATCTGACCCGGGGGACTTTTATTATGCATATAAGTGTCAGAAACCAAAATGTTCCCCAAAACAGTGTGTGATTGTGTGTATGAAAGAGAGTGTGTGAGTCATACAGTAGGTGTATTGCCACAATTTTGCAAAAAAACATAGCATTTGATCATTCTGACTCTTTTAGTTTTAATTTTGTGTTAAAAAAGTGTCAAATTGACCCAAACCTTTCCTTTGTAACAAAAACACGTACAAATATGTAAACTGAATGTAGATTACACTAGCTAAGACAAACAGGAGAAGTTTTTTTTTATTTTTAAACTTTTAACACTGGTCAATTCGACCCAAACATAATCGTTGTAATATGAACATGTAACATGGTGTTATAATTATGTGAACTGAATGAATATATGTTTATATGACGATTACACCAAATAAGCCAAGCAGGAGAGGTATCAAAGTGAAACATTTTTTTAAGTATTTTTAAAATATTTTAAAACTTTGAAAACGAGTCAATTTCACCGAACATAAAGTAAAGCAAATTGAGTGACATTGTCAAAGTGGCCACTAGGGACCACATCGAACACTGCATTTAACCCATCCAGTGAAAGTGCACATACACGCAGTGAATAGGAGTGTTAAAGGCTCACACATCATCAACTGACCTGTTTGCTGTGAAAACTGCATATGGTCTGGTGAGAGAAGAGAATAGTGTTGTGGTATAGGTCAGTCTTAATCTTTTAGTTTTTAATTTAAATTTACTGACTAAAGATGTCAGGACAGCTCTATCATTTAGCACAGACATTTTGTGCTTCTTCTGAATGGGGATGATTGTGAAGCGATTTGATTAAGATCAGTGTGAAGATGGGGGCCAGTTGGTAAGCACAGGTTTTCAGAGAAACTGGTGTATTACCAACTGGACCTGGAACTTCAGTCCTCTTTTGTATTTGATAATTCTGGCAGACATCCATTTCACTAATTTGAAGTGCTGAAATGCTCCAGAGTGGGTATATTGGGGTGCTTTTGTTTTAGAAAGGTTATCTCAGGATGTTGTGTACATTTTGAATATATTTTAGTCTACATCCGATTGTAGACCAGTATTAAACAAAGAGAGAGAGGAAAAAAAAAGAACTTCTGAAAAAGTCAATTCTGAACGTCATCAAGTCTGATCTCTGTTCTTAGCCATCACGCCTCTTTACTTAGCCATCTACATCAATACTGAAATGTAATAGTTACACATGAAAGAACCATATACGTATATGTTTAATAATTATAACACACACACACACACACACACACACACACACACACACACACACATACTCCCCTATAAGTGGGAAGGATCTATGTTGTTGTCATGAATGGCAAGCAGGTTGAGATTCAAGTGCAGTTCTGAAGGTGTTTATTGTGACATTTGCAAAAGCATAGTGCAAATGTAGACAGAGTATTAAACCAGGGCAGGCTGAGACAGCATTGGAAATTGGGAACATGAACTCATGTCAAAACCAGGAACAGGAATGGACTAGTAACAGGAAAAATAAGAACCGACAACAATAACCAGGATTAGCGTATGCAAAGGTTCGAAAGGAACTTGGTCCTGTTGCGCTTGCAGGGCATAACTTTCGTGTTGCACTAAAGCTGGTAGTAATTTTTTGTGTTTGTTGGGGATGCTTGGACAGTGTCAGATTGACTTTTGTGTGAACACTATCACTTCACCTCAAAAGTCAAAGCATATCATTCTAAATTCAAATATATTAAAAATGAATTCTCATTAATAAGCATTTGTTAAATTACTATAAATATTTCCTAAAAAGTAATCAGATATTTATTTTCCGCATTCCGCCAATCTGAGCTCCATCTCCAAGCCCTCGCCTTCCGATTTTCTGCTCCTTCCTGCACACAAAGCACATACCCTTCCCCAAATTCCACAATCAGCTGACACACTCTCGACTTATCTTTGTAAGCCAAGGATGTTGATCTTGAGCTATTGAGACTAGTTCAGACGGACACTTGATACAGTTATTGTGATGATTTTTTATTTCTGTAACTCAAGGCCTACTGTCATTACACATTGGTCATTTCATTGTTCAGATATCATAATCTTCTGAAAATTACAAAATAAACAATAATCATCAAGTAATCATTCATAATCATAATAGTGAAGAGTGAAAACTCAGATTTACCATTCTTTTTCTTCACAATCAAAATTAATATGTAAAAGGCACACGGTTTAAATTGAGTTTATAATTCTTTTTATAGGAATAATTATTCAAAATAATTTCATAGGAAGACAGATCCCTGTGTTTTTGACACTGGCGGAATGTATGTTGTTGTGTTTACCTGATGATTTGGCACACGCATGCTTATAGGACTTCAGATTTGTTTTGATGTGAGAGTTTTGGAAGATATTTCAAAATTAAATTTTTTTAACAGTTTTTAGTTTAATCTCTTAACGATTGAATCTCTATATATTTGTAGTATTCAATTAGATGCATGTATGTTTGTTTGAATAATTATTAGTAATAGTAATAAGAGTAATGTGTGTTTTATGTTATTGTCATACAGTAATTGTATTTATTATGATAGTGAACGTTTTTAATCTGCTTATTGTTGTTTTTTTTTCTAACAACAATTCACTCAGATGTCTTATCTCATTACTTTTACACCCTTTTACTTTTGCCTTTTATTCTTGTGATGTTAATCCATTTTGTTCGCTGAATAGCAGCTGTCCGTTGTTCTTGTCACTTTACATTTTTTCACCATCGCCATGTGTGCGAACGAAAGTAAGTGATGTCAGTAATGCTGGTTTATTAATCGGTTACTACAGGTAGTGTGTTAAGTTGAAATTACTGAGAACATCCACATAAAATATCATGGTAAACGGACAACTTGTCTAAATCTGTTTATGGAAGCCTTTAATAAAAATGAAATGCTTTGTGTGACAAGCTAGTTCATTTGCTAACTCGTATTTCCTAAAAGCAGTGTGTTTTTCATTATCATTGTCGTCTACTGCGCCGAAGTAGAAGATACAATGAGAGTGAAAAGGGCGGTGGCATCTTCAAACACACTGAATTGCCTTGATTGTGATAGCAGTTAATGAAACGCATTCAAATGCTAGGTGAATTTGGTACAAACCGGTATCAGGCGTGTCATTTTATCACACAATTGTGATATTTGTTTTTTTTCTCAAAACTGGTACGTGCTTGTGTATTTTTAGAGGTGCTGAAACACAAATTGAACTGCGCTGGTGAGAGCGTGAGTCTCCCATCCCCCGCCTCCACAGCTAGGGCAGGGAGGGGGGGTGGGGGACAGGAGAGAAAGAGAGAGAAAGAGGGAGGGAGGGGGGGGGGGAGAGAGAGAGCGAGAGAGAGAGAGAGCGCGAAAGCAGCATCCTATAACATTCTAGAGAGGAAAAGGAGTCGGCTTCGTGAAGAATAAAGAGGTGGAGGAACCGACCAAAAAACAACAAATGAACGAAGCAGGAAAATATGCGTTCAGAAAAACAGCGCAGCGGAGATTTTGGTCTTTGTTTTGCACATCTAGGCAGTGCGATTTCTTGTATTTGTAGATGTCGTTTTCCGCGGCAAGCTGTTTGCCATGGCTGTTGCTGGGCAATGTAGTTGCCAAAAAAACAACGTGCCTCTTTGTTTATGTGTCTTGATTGTTTTCATTAGTGGCCTTACACATGCACAAATTCGCTACAGCATCCAGGAGGAGATGGAGAGTGGGACTATCGTTGGGGATGTTGCGCAGGATCTCGGTCTGGAAATAAGAAAGCTTTCTTCTCGTCGGATCAGGATCAGCTCAGACAGTGTGCGAAGGTACTTCAGTGTAAATCACAAGAGCGGGAAGCTAGTTGTGAGCGACCGAATCGACCGCGAAATGCTCTGCGAGTTCAGCGGTGCCTGTACGCTGAGTCTGGATGTGGTTTTAGAAAACCCGTTTGAGCAGCACAGTGTGGATGTGGATATTTTGGATGCAAATGACAACTCGCCACTTTTCCCCCGAGACGAGTACCAGTTGGAGATCTCAGAGGGTGCGCAACCAGGCACGCGGTTTTCTATCGAGGGCGCGCAGGATCCTGACGACGCCTCAAATGCCGTGCGCCATTACCGCCTCTCTTCAAACGAGCACCTGGCGCTGGATTCAACCAAACCACCTGCGGATGGAAAGCACATAGAACTTGTTCTAAAAAAGCCTTTTGACAGAGAGCTACTTCTGTCCCACCAGTTTCTTCTCACTGCGGTGGATGGAGGTTCTCCTTCTCTCTCTGGCACAGCCAAAATCAACATCCGTGTTTTAGATACTAACGATAACGTGCCTGTCTTCAGCAGCTCTGTGTATAAAGTGAAGCTGCAAGAAAACTCACCTGTTGGAGCTCTTGTGATTAAACTAAATGCCACTGATAGAGACGAGGGATCCAATGGGGAGGTTTATTATTCGTTTAGCGCTTACACAGAGGAAAGAGTCAGGCAGATGTTTTCAGTGGGCACAGAAAGTGGTGAAATTCGAGTGAAAACCAAAGTAGACTATGAAGAAAGCAACAACTTCGAGATGTACATCCAGGCGGCAGACCGAGGTCAGGGAGCTGTGGCGGTGCATTGTAAAGTGGTGGTGGAGGTGCTGGATGTTAATGATAACCCTCCTGAAATTGTGCTGTCCTCCCTTTCAAGCCCAGTGCGAGAGGATGCCCGAGCAGACACAGTGGTTGCATTAATTAGCATAAACGACAGAGACTCTGGACAAAACAAACAGGTCAGTCTTGACATCATTCCCCCAAACCTGCCCTTTAAAATCAAATCGTTTCGCAACCATTACACCATAGTGACCTCTGCTTTCCTGGACCGTGAGACCATTCAGTTTTACAATGTCACAGTCACAGCCACTGATGGGGGATCTCCGGCTCTTTCCTCATCTATGACTTTGCGAGTGGAGGTGGCTGACGTGAACGACAACCCTCCACGGTTCGAACAGACTTCATACACTGTGTATGTCTCGGAAAACAATGCCCCTAGTGCAGCTCTTTGCAATGTGAAAGCCACCGACCCAGATGCTGGGGAAAACGCCCGCATCACGTACACAGTTTTAAATGACAACAACCACGGCATCTCAGTCGCATCTTATGTATCAGTCAAACCTGCATCTGGGGAAGTGTATGCCCTGCGCTTTTTTGACTTTGAGAAACTTCGGGACTTTCACTTCCAAGTCAAAGCTCAAGACAATGGCGTTCCACCTCTGAGTCGTGTGGCCACCATCTACATCTATGTGATGGATTCCAATGACCACAGCCCACTGTTTGTGCATCCTCCAACCAACGGCTCCCACACTACAGAGACCATTTTACGCAACACAGAGGCTGAGCAGTTGGTGACACGTGTGCTGGCCTGGGATTTAGATGCTGGGGAGAATGCCTGGCTCTTGTACAGCCTCCAGCACCAACCAGATCTTGATCTCTTTAAGGTGCACGAACACACAGGCGAAATCCGCACCACGCGCCGGGTGGTTGAGGACAATTCCACTGTTTTTAGTTTCACAGTTCAAGTTCAGGACCATGGTTCACCTTCACGCTCAGCCTCCACTACCGTGAATGTTGCCGTCATGGAGTTGCCACCCAAAGTGGCTCCAGATCCCAAGCGAATCATCCGGCCACACGGAACATTGATGTTTTCTAATGTAACTCTGTATCTCATAATCGCTCTCTGCGCCACCACTTTTGTCTTTTTGCTGACTGTTGTTGTCCTGGGCATTGTGCGTTGCCATGCCTACTGCAGCCAACCAGATGCATGCACCTGCTGTGGGTCCAAGAAAAAGAAGAAAAGCAGCACAATGAAGAAAGCACCTAAAGATGGTGGTGGGAGTAGCATAGGAGGAAGTGCAGGCACAAGTGGGAGCCTCGGTAGAGCAGGCGGGGCTGGCGGTATTACAGTCCACCAACAGGCAGCTGTGGTCAGGAGGGACCTCAAAGTTGAGCCTCATTACATTGAGGTCAGGGGAAACGGCTCTCTGACCAAAACTTACTGCTACAAGACCTGCCTCACTGCCACTTCAGGCAGCGACACCTTTATGTTTTACAACACAGGCCGACCTCTGAGCGGCACTTGGGGGTCTGGGGCAGATCGCTTTGTGACCGGACAGAGCGGGCAAATGGTGCGCAGACTCAGCATGCCGGACGCCACGGCTATACAGGTGTGTGTGTGGTACCACCTGCCTCATATTTCATGATTGCACCGAGAAGGATGTGATTTTTTGATCAATTTTTTATATGTTTGGCTCTCATGATATGGATGTATAACGGTTGCAATTACCTATATTAGATGACTTTTATAACGTCAACACCCCAAACACTCTAGTTTGGCGTGCATTATGTTTTCGGAGTTATCTCTTCATTATGTGGACTACATTGTGTGTGTGTGTGTGTGTGTGTGTGTGTGTGTGTGTGTCTGTGTGTGTGTGTGTGTGTGTGTTAGCATTGAATTTGTAATCACATTGGCTTTCTTAAGGCGTCGACACCGCCGACCCCAGAGGGTTAAATGATGCGTTTATTCCTCTTTTACACTCTCTTGATGGCAGGATGTTTATATTTAGAAGTGTAAAGCTGAAACATCACTCCATTTTCTGTTCTCACACTTCAATCCCCCCTGAGCTACTCCCTCAGTTTTTCTTACACAACCACTATTGACTGTCTTCCTTTTGACTTGCTTTGAGAAAGACAGACTCACTATTAAATACACACACTTAAATTATAAAGAATGATACCTCAAGCACACACTGATAACACATCCATTTTTTTTTTAACTATTGACCGATTGTTTTATTTGAATTCATTTTATTATTACTTAGTAAAAGTTTGAAATAGAATATTCTTCAGAAATATTCAGTTGCTTAACCATTATGTGGAGGTTGATGTTGTTGTATTGTGTCTCACATTTTTTTCTTATGTTTCTGTCTTTGCGCTAGTGTTTGTGCAGAGTTTAGTTCTTCAAATAAAATGTCAGGCATGGATTTTCTTGCCAAGTGATGAAGCTTTGTGCTTCAGCAGCTGATTGGCGTATTTGATTGAGGAGAGAGAGAGAGCAGAATTGTGATTGGTTGGTGAGAAGTGTAAGCGCTGTTTCCAGGCAAGGTGTGTTCACCAGAGAAAAGAGCCACTAGATATAAGCAAATAAATACGTAGAGGTACTGGTACTGTTCTAAATGTTTATTAAATGCATTGAAATGAGCAATGATTGTATTTATAGTAAAATGTCTGTTTCATAAATACGTATTTGTCTTGCCACAAATCAGCATTTTGATTGTTTTTTTCTTTTACACTCTCACTCCTGATCTATTTCTCTCTAGTTTTCATCGGTTTTATGACCAGGCAGCTGAAGTCCTTTTTGTATTTTAGTGTGTGCTGGGTTGATTTGATGGATGTGTATTTTTGAGCTGCTGATGCAGCTGGGAATTGGATTTTGTCTTGATTAATGTTTATTACCTGGAGAAAAGCTGTATGCTCTCACTCTCTCTCTCTCTCTCTCTCTCTCTCTCTCTCTCTCTCTCTCTCTCTCTCTCTCTCTCTCTCTCTCTCTCTCTCTCTCTCTCTCTCTCTCTCTCTCTCTCTCTCTCTCTGATACACACACCGCACACACACATAGGTACGCAAAATGCTTCTTATTGTGACCACACGAGACCATGATTAATCCTCCCATTAAACTGCTGTTTTAACATCTCTCTTTCTTTCTCTCTCTTTCAGCCTAAAGTTCCCAGTGGAGATTGGAGATACTCTGCATCTCTTAGAGCGGGAATGCAAAGGTGAGGAATAGTGCAAGGGACAAAACACTTTCACCGGTTTTAAAAATGTAAATTTTGTTATTTTAAGAAGTAACATAACTGGTAAACACTAAAATTAAACTGCACCATTGATCTTGGCACAGTCAAGTTAATAACAACAAACTTTACTAGTAAAAACTTTAGTATTCAACGCCTAACACGTGTGTTAACACTAAAACTGGTACACCCTAACTAGCACAGGTTATGATAAGGTTAGACAAAATGAAACAATCATCATGCCTCTGAACTAACTCAGGTCAGATTCTCACTTATTCATCACATCAGCAGGTACTTCACATTTTATAATTTTTACCATTATTGCTGACAGTAATCAATATTTATCATACATTTGAATTTGAAAATTAGAATAGGACATCATAAACAGTAAAAAGTATAATGTGTTTTCTATTACAAACTAGATTGGAGCAGGATTTGATTAAATAAATAACAGACCATTGATTAAATAAATTAACAATTACCATTGTGTTATTATGGAAATCAAAATTTTATTTTTATATTTTTAGTGAGTGTATGACTGAATCACAGACCATTTCTGTGCAGAGAAGTTGTGAACAATAGCCGAGGATCATATTTGAGCTTTAGTGTTTCTCATTAAAAATGCAATACAGTAGTTTTACTGGCTGCTTCTTCATAGCGCTGTGAAATGGCTTCCGCATGCACACACACACACACACACACACACACACACACACACACACACACACACACACACACACACAGAGACAGAGAGAGAGAGAGAGAGAGAGAGAGAGAGAGAGAGAGAGAGAGAGGGAGAGAGAGAGAGAGAGGGAGGGAGAGACACAGCAGTGACACTCTGACCTTGGACTGAAAAATTCATCAAAGACATATTAAGCAACAAAATGGTTGAAAATGCAGGCAGCCAGCAAACGCTCTTTTTGGTTTGGAAAGTCAGGAGTGATCAAGACTCAGCAGTTGTGTGTCCAAATGTCTCTTTTATCCAAGTGTCTGGGTTCATACTGATGATTTACATCCTCTTCCAAAAATGTTTACCCAATAACATAGCAATCTATATTTCAATCTATCTCTCTCTTTTTTTCTTTCGCTCTATCTTTATTTTACCCACCCATCCTTTCTTCTCATTGCTTTTACATTCATCTTCACTATAGCTTTTCTCTTCAGAAACTGGTGGAATAAGTGGTTTGGAAGAATGAACCCTGCGCTTGTTATATTTTAAGTTTCTCTCAATGTCTTTCTGTAGTTCTGTGCACATGGAGGAGTCTTCGGTGATGCAGGGAGCTCAAGGGGTTCTGGTGCAGAATTGGCCAATGGTCTCGGGTGCTGCAGGTAAGAAACCAGAAAAACGTGTCTGTACACAGATCTTATTCAGGCTGCTGATAAAGTGTTTTACAAGCTGTTTTGTATAACTAGTTTAGAGACACATTTTTTTTTTCTAAATTCTACTGCGCAGTTTGACATTATTAGCGGCTTGATAGAGAACCAGAGGCTGGTGATGTTTGTGATAGCTTAGTCTTGCTCCAGTTGTTAAGACAGGAATGTACCCGCGTCGTTCCCTCGGGAGCATCTATCACTATCTTGCCCCTCTCCTGAGCTCTCTGTCTTGTTCTATCTATCTTTCTTTTTCTAACCCCCGTCTCATTCACTTGTGTTTCTTTTGCAATGAGCTGCTGCACTTGAGCTGAATTACAAAGTTGACCTACATGAAGCTTTCTATCTATCCATCCATCCATACATCCATCCATCCATCCATCCATCTCTCTGTCTGTCTGTCTGTCTATCTGTCCGTCCGTCCATTAATCCTTCCTTCCATCCACCCATCTATGTTTGTTTTTCCATCTTTTTGCTTTCCCGCCTTTTTATATTTGTGTTCATCATACATTTTGTTTGTTTTGTTTTCGTTCTGATTAAACCAAGATTGAGTTCTGTTGTAGCTGGATAAGATTGTTGGTTGCATTGTATCTGAGCAGTGGGAGAGTGTAATATATAAAGCGGCATATCTGGGAGTTGTGTAATGATGAACAACAGCAGTGTGACACTGATTTCCGCAGATCTGAACAGTTTATTAACCAAGGAAAGACACCGTCACTGCGATTCCGAGTATCTCTAGAGGAGTTAAGGGCGCTGCAGGGATGTGTGAAAAAAGGGCTGTGGCTAAAGTGTGTAGAGACTTATGAATAAATAAAAAGAGTTATTAGTTGAGTTTTTCAGCACAATCACACTCCATGACAGAATAGCCTTTGTTTTTTGTTTTCACTCTCATTCTTTCTCTTATTTTCTTTCACTCTCTCTTTTATACTTACTCTGGTTCGTATGACAATAAATGCATTTTCTTTCTAGTTTTTCAGGTAAATTCAGTCATTCACTTTGTTTCTTTTATTTTTCATTCTCTCTCTCTCTCTCTGCCTCTTTCTCAGAATAAGAACAAAACTGCACAAATGTACATCAAAAAGATCAAATTAATTATTTCCGGTCTGTGGAATGCGTTTATATGGATGTGTTACATGATTTTATTCTCTTTATATCATTGTTGTTGTTCTGTGAAATATGCTGGTAAATGTATGAAACGACTAAGAGCCTGAGGTGTGAAGATTAGAAAGTGGCATGACTGAAGATAGGTGTTTTTGTGGAGGAGGAGGAGGAGGAGGAGGAGGAGGAGGAGGAAGAGGGGACTTCGTCTGGCACTGTTGCTAGGGGAGAGGAGAGTATTTGACCATTTGAGAGAGAGTGTTTTGTATTAGTTTCAATCAGTGTCTCTGCCACAGCCAGATCTCACTGGAGGAGGCAGTTTCCATGGCAACCTTTCATAGCAGGAGTAGGGTTTATGGGTGGAGAGGAAGAGAAATACATAGAGGTGTTGCTAGAAGAGTGTGTTAAAGAACACTAGTAATACAAATTGTAATTGATGGTCAGCTAGAGAGAGATGCGTGTGTGTGAGTGTGTGCATGCCTCTGTGTGTGTGTGTGTGTGTGTGTGTGTGTGTGTGTGTGTG
>SOMO01000086.1:58335-75655 GCA_028128575.1 Paedocypris carbunculus
TAACTTCACTGGATGGGTTAAATGCAGAGCACATTCTGGTGTGGCTATACTGACAAACTGCAAGCTATTTAAAAAAAAAAAATTTAACAGTTCAAATAAAATATACATAAATAAATACATTTAAACATGCTAATATATAAAAATGCCAATCAGACTGAATTGTCATTCTCCACATTAGAGTGGACTTTGTTATTGTATCACATATCTTTATTTCATGAAATGTATTCTGCTTTGCAAATAACACCCCTGGTTTAAACCCTCTTTACTCTTGTACAAATTTTGTATTTACACACATATGCATAAACGTGTGTTCAACTGTGTATAATTACAGGTAGATATACTCTTGTGGATATAGACAGAGAGAGAAAAAATAAATAAATAATATCTGTTTTATTCAGACATTTAAAGCAGAAATGTTTTCAGTACCAGTTTTTTTTAACTGTTGTTTCACTTTAGTTAATTGTTTTTCTGAGAAATGGTAGCCCCCTAATTTATTTAAAGTTCTATTGCAAATATTGTGTCAGATTTATGGAGTGATGTTGGAACAGCTCACATTATTTAGATTAAACCAGTACTGCAGAGGTGTGTCACACAAAATGCTACTGAGTGAATCATGTCATATTTCTCTCTCTGTGTTTCAGATAATGAGGGCGGTGAGGTTTCTCCACCCATTGGCGCTGGTATGGACAGCAACAGTTGGCACTTTCGCTACGGGCCAGGCCCTGGTGGCCCTCCACACCTGAAGGCTGGTGAAGTTCCTCCTGAAGCCTTCATCATCCCTGGGTCTCCAGCCATCATCTCCATCAGACAGGGACAAGATGGCGACGACAAGAGCGACTTTATTACCTTTGGAAAAAAGGAGGAGAAAAAGAAGAAGAAAAAGAAGAAGGAGAAGAAGGACAAACGGGATAAAGGGAAAGATGATGATGATTAGATGGATGAATATTCCAAAACAGACAATTCTTTGTAAAGACAGACGTCTCAACAGAAGCTTCTAAACTACTTGTTCATACCCATTTGATTCATAGTTTTTTTTTTTTTAATTGCTAGTTATTAGTTAACCGGTCACACTAATTAAAATCACTCTAATCAAACTGTTAAAATCTCATCTTCTATACTTTTTCAGGCTCAGGTTGAGGCGTCTGTCTTGCTTTTCGTGATGAGGAGTTTGGTGAGTTGTGTTGCTCTTGTGCAAGGAACACACAGGTGTAAATATGCAAGGTTGTGCACCACTGTATGTAACACAGTGAAGATTCTTCATGCTTTCTGCTTGTTCACTTCTCCCGCTGAGAGATGTGAGATCATTCCTTCCATACAGAGACATTGAAAAATAACAAAAAGAAAGAGAAAAAGTCTCGCAACCTGGACAAATGTGAAAAGTTGTTTTATTAGACAATGAGAGAGAAACATGTACACTAAACTGAATGATGGAATGCACTTTTACTTTTTTGTGTTTATTTCTAACCAGCATTCTCCAAGGCCCAAAATACATGCAAGTCCAAATTGACAGACATCACTTCTAAAGAATCACTTCTAGTAAAAAAAGGGTCAAATATTAAAGAATTGTCTAAGGATTCCATCATCCATCCTCTCTCTGCTTGCTTTTGCCTGATAAAGCTCAAGAAACCATTTTGTTTTTCTAGTGGTGTGACTGACGTGTCAGGATAATGAGTTTTCTGTATATAGATAGTTTGAACTTGAAAAGCAAGTGAGATGCTGATGGGAAATCGGCTGTTTCCAGAATGTTTATGCATCATTGCTGTTTATTCACCATACCTTACACTCCACTGTCCTGCTGTAAAGGCCCATAGTTCATTCATGGACCTCTGAACCTTAACTGTCACCTCTCCCTGATTTTGTGCCTGCTTTTTCAGCTCGAACCTGAGTGGCATCATCTGTGCTCGCTCGTCTTGAGAACAAAACAAACTCCAGAGCAACGAAGAAGTTAGTTAGGGATTTTTAAATTAAGACTAATAGGGCAAGGGACTTCTTTTTTTCATAAGCTTTAAGTGAACTTTTCTATTGTACAGAGCCTATCCTTACCCCATCTCCATTTCTCTACTGGGTGGGCTAGTGTAGTGTACTTGTGTATGAAATAATGTAGACAACGCCTGTCTAATCCCAGAAGCACAGAGTGATCCAGTGCTGTCAATCAGCTGCAGCTTCGTCTCTGACCTCATATGTCCTGCTGCTCTCTGATTGGGTGGTTAGAACAGAGAGGCAGGTTCAGTGAGAACAAAGAAGAGCTAAGGCAAAAAGGTGGAGCTCAGTAAAAAATGAACAGTTTAATTAATCAGTATCATTAAAAATGAAGTGTGCTCTCATATATATATATATATATGTGTGTGTGTGTGTGTATATGTGTGTGTGTATGTATTATATTTATTTAATGAGAGAATCAACTCTTTACTAGAAATTGACTGTTGTCTCCACCTCAGGCCTTTAAATTCCCTCTGAAGAGTTTTAAAGAGTGGCTGTAATTCATTGTTCATTCCCCGTTACTTCCTAATCCATCTGAACGTGTCAAAGACACACGTAATTGCTGCATGGCATACTGCACACAAACACAGATATAAACAGATATTTATATATACATATAACAATATAGATATTTTTGTTGACTTTTTGTGTTCATTCTTCAAATGGAAGATTTGTGTATGTTTTGTCTTTTGAATATTTTCTGCACCAACACTCCTGACATCACTCTTCCTTCAGTATTTGTAATTGCTCTTTAATGTGATGCCTTTAAGAGTTTTCTTTTATTCTTTATATTGTTTTGTTTTTGAGAACAAAAGAACAGTTGTGTTTGGCATTTGGATCAAACTTGCTCTGTATTATTGTAGCTGATCGCTGTATGATGCCCCTCTTCCTACCTTTCATTTCTTTGAAAAAAAAAACAAAAAAAAAAACAGGCTGATCCTGATGTAAAATACCGTAAATGTGATGTAGCTTGTATCTAGTGTCACTTGTCTACCGGTGGCCAGTAGGTGGCGCTCTGGCTTGTTTTGTACCTGCTCTCATCAGTATGTGATGGTTGATTAGTGATGTCCATTGTTTCCTCTTTTGATCTGATTTGTTCCATCCAAATGGAAATGTGGTAATGTGCTTTGTTTAAAAATCACAAAATAAATAAACTTTCTTTCTTAGGTATGTAAAAGGCATCTAGTATTGGAGTGACTACAGCTCATGGAAGTGTAATGCGTCTTTGTCTATTTTTACACAAACACATTTAAATTTTCTTAAATATTTCATTTTTACGTCATTTTACAATCGTTTTGCCAGTGAAACATTAATTTACGCAGCTGGAAATGTATAGAATGTGAGCATAGCATTTGTTGCCTCTGAATTTTTTTTTTTTTAAAGAAATAGCTGGTATATCAAAATTATACCAGCCCCGCATGTAACACCGGAAAAGTGGATTAAACACTACGAAACTAAATATGGGCCTAGGGTCGACTCTAGGAGGATTTGCATATGCCAATTAAATACCCAATCACCACGATACATGAATGTAAAACAGTCGGCTTTTAATACAAAAAATGAAAGAGGAAAACATCAAATAATACATCTGTCAAAATTGTACGCAGTACTCCCGAACGACTCACATGAATAAAGTTAAATAAAATGTCCAAAGTCCAAACCGAAACGAAACAAAATAATCCAAGGTTACTGTCCAGTGTGTGTGCAAAAAAATAATAATACCAGTGTAAGTGAATGGGATACAAAGCGTAGCTTTGTCAACACAGGGCTGGCTCGCCATCTTGGTCTTCCTCATCAACAGAATCGGCATTCAAAAAAACAATCTGCACGATAATGCAGACAAATGAACACATGAACAGTCACGAACATTCAAGTTATGCAAACATACATCTGAGTTCAGTTTTATACACAACTCTACAATTGTATTTTGGTAGCACTTTATAATAACTACACCTTATTTAGCATTAACTAAGCATGAACAAGACATTTATTAATTGTTAGCAAATATGAGTACGGCATAACATATACTTAGTAACACGTTTGTTAATGATGAACATCTAATGAATAAAGTAAACTCATGAACAAGCTGCTTAGTCATTGTTATTTAATACTTAACAACGCATGAAAATATGATTACCTCATACTTTAATTCCTGAAGAGTTCAGAAGCTTGTTAATGGTTAAGGTTTTCTGTGACCTCTTCTAAAGTGAAAGCTGTTTATGGTGTATTAAGTATTAACTAATGATGAAGAAAACACAGAAAGGGTCTCGTGTCCTGTTGAACTGTGGAAAGATCAAAACAAAGACACCGATATTGAACATAATCCATTTATTAATACTTTTACACTGTAAACAAAACGAAAGATGGTGAAACATGGCTCACTGTATATTATAGTCAACACAAAATGAACAATGACTAAAGTACCAGATCAAATACGGTGCATTTTAAATACGCAAAAAAAAAAAGATTTACAAATTACAAATAGTACCAAACCGAACCGACAGTGGAGGTACTGTAACGCGGTGCTGCATTTGAAGCGCAAAGAGTAAGAAGCACGAACATCTTTACTGTCACCGACTGTCTGAAACCCGCGCATATGCTCTTCAAAAGGAGTGACGTCACCACGTACGCCGGCTTTTTAAACGTCAGGCGTGCCGCGCACACATGCACGCACGCCTCTTACTGGTAACACTCGGCGACACTGGCACAGTGACAGTAAAGATGTCCGAAAGGAGCAGTGCCTCACCTCCCACTGGGCTGCCTACAACGCAGGACTCAGCACAGAGAACACAGTTCAATCAACCAACTCAGGGCCATTCAGTCCAAAAAACAAAACGCTCCCGGCATCCTCGTCCAGGAACATTCTATCACCGTTTTACACGGTGGACAACCCATTAGTCGACCAAGACTAACCCCTGGCCTGGCTGCAGCCGATCTAGGCACCCAGGGTTCAGCACTTACGGAGGCCTTGCCTCCCATCAGAAGAAATAGGTGTGGATATGACGACACTTAACGCGACCTGTTAAACCTGAGCCAGACCCATCTCAATAGACGCTTTAGCTTGGCGGCGACACTCAACGTGACCTGTTAAACCTGAGCCAGACCCATCTCAATAGACGCTTTAGCTCGGGCACGTGGACTAGTTCCCCGCCACAATCAGCACTCTTTCAATCTCCCACTGGGATGTCTGTAACACAGACTCGGCACATCAGAGGATACAGCTAGACCAACCAGTTCAGGGTCATAAAGTTTACAAACGACCCCGGAATCCTCGTCCAGGAACATTCTAACACCGTTTTACACGGCGGACAACCCATCAGTTGGCCAAAGCTAACCACTGGAATGACTGCAGCCGATCTGGGCACCCAGGGTTTAACACTAAAATAAAAACCTTGTTTCTTGTTGTTGGAGTGTTTTTTCTTTTGCTATATTATCATTTGAAAGAAACTTAAAGTAAATACGTATGTGCGCTCATATACTGCTTTACTATGATGTTTACTGCTTGTAGTTTAATATGCTTTAAAACAGGACTTCTCAGAGAAAGGAAGGGAGGGGGTGAGTCATGTAGGTGTCAGAGGTCGGGACGATCGTACCAGGCAGTTCTGGCGTGGATGGCTCGGGTTGCGAAACCGCTCATTAAAAAGATAGCCAGCTCTTTTGATGTGTTATGAAAGCATTTTTGATGTGTTGCGAAACCACCTGGATATTACTGTGTGGAAACGTAAGAAAGACTCAGAACGAGAATCAGAAGGAAAACGCAAGTTGAACAGACAAAGAGGAGAAGTCCGACATGCATCGCGCTGCCGCTCCACGAACTTTGCTTGATTTTTTCCCTTGGCAATAAAATAAAAGGCTTTGGACTTTGCAAGTGCTGTGACTTATCTTCTGTGATGAAATAAGGTCCATCTTAAGGACAAAAGAACCCAACATTTCTTGGTAGCAGACGATGGTTATCCAGCTCTTTGCCTAGGAATGCAGGGCGACTAGGAAGGACAGCGGTAATTGCATCACAGAATCTTTGACCAGGAACGCAGGGCGACTGGTAAAGAAGACGGATTGTAACCCCAGTGTGGGGGAAGCGTTCACCTCGACGAAGCGCGGCTGGAACGTAATTAACTCCAGAGCCACTGAGGTCCTGTGGGATTCGCTCGAACACACCACCGGTGAAACAGACGGTGAGCAGACTACACACCACCGGTGAAACAGACGGTGGGCGGACAACACACCACCGGTGAAACAGACGGTGGGCGACGACAAGCAACTCACCGGTGAAACAGACGGTGCGCGGACAACGAACAACACACCAGTGAAACAGACGGTGCAACAAATCACTGCTGAAACAGACAGTGAACGGACAACTACTATGGGTTCAGATCACAGCAAGTTTGTCGGGAACGACACAAAGTTCATGGAAAATTATGCACCGGGAAGTATAAAACAAGTCGAGAATCCCTCGGCTGGAGTTGACGGCAGCAGTTATATCAGTCGCTGTGAGTGATATGATCAAGGAAGAGATGAATCTTGAAGATGTTGAGACCTTTTTCGGGACAGACTCTAAGGTGGTACTGGGCTACATAGCTAACGAAGCTCGACGTTTTCACACATTCGTTGCAAACAGAATTCAGAGAATCCATCGCAGCACAACTCCCCAACAGTGGCATTACATTCCCTCTGTAGACATTGATATCCAACTCTCAATTGAAGACCCTGAAGTCAAGAAAACCCAAGTCATGAACACACAAGCCTTGCAGTGTTTCAGTTTGTCTGATCACCTCACAAAGTTATCTTCATGGTCAAAAGCAATCCAAGCAATTGCGCGTTTGCTTCGCAGAGTCAAGAAAGTAAAATCAAGTGAACACAGCACAGTGGCAGAGCGTGAAGACGCAAAACGTACCTTCATAATAGATCTGCAGAGTCAAGTGTATTCAAGAGAAATTGACATGCTGAGAAAAGACAAAGTACTGCCTCAAAGTAATAAGCTGTACTATCTTGAACCATTCATGGATCATGATGGACTTCTTAAGGTGGGAGGAAGACTTTCTAACACTTCTGCTTGCAACCACATTACGCATCCAGTTATAATTCCAAAGGAACACCACCTTACGAAACTCCTGATAGCCGATTGCCACGAGAAGGCTGGACATCAGGGTAAAGGCCTTACTATTAACAAGATCAGGTCAGGAGGATTCTGGATTCCAAGCGTAAACAAGACTGTGGCTTCTTTTGTTCGTCAATGTGTCAAGTGTCGCAAACTTTGCAGGCCACCAGAAGAACAAGAAATGGCTCACCCCAAGAAGAAACTTACAAGTCGGCGATATAGTCCTTGAGAAAGCTGATGATGTGCCTCGCAATGAATGGCGCTTGGCAGAAGTCATTGAGACTGTTGCTGACAAAGATGGTCTTATCAGAAGAGTGAAAATACGGTTTGGCGATAAGACATTAGGAATGGATGGCAAACGTTTGAGCAAGCCGTCAGTATTGGAACGACCGGTGCCGAAGCTAGTTCTTCTGCTTGAAACTGCCTGAACTTCGTGGCATATCCTTACTTTGATACTCATATTCTCTCATAATTTGGTGGGAGTGTAAATAACTGTTACGATTCCATCCGGGTCATCACCATCTCCGGCCGCTCCATCACTCACCAGCTGCCCATCATCGTCATCAGCCCAATCTGCCACACCGGTTCCTCATCACCCATAGTTCCCGGACACTATTTAACCACCAGTCTCCTCCTCAGTCATCGTCTGTCATTGTCCACGATCGTCTGATCCCGACGCACCAGCACAGACTCACTCACCTTCTTCTTCGTCTTCATCATCCTCGTCTTCGTCTGCATCGTCCTGTCTTCTATGTCCAGTGTCAGTATCTGTCCTTGTATTCCCTAGTTGTTTGTATTAAACGTCACTGTGCACGAATCCGCTCCCTTTTCCGTCTTCTGTTTCTCTCCCGCTCACGCTCACTCTCTATCCGAGCGCTGAGCATAACAGAATGACAGACCGAGGTGAAATGGAGCAGGACGAGGCTGCGGCGCCGTCTCCGAACCCGCCAGCTTCAGTGGACGAGTTGATCGCCGCCATCCGGAGCGTTATTCTTCCGGAAGTCGCGGCCATGATCCATCAGCGGCTTCCGTCAACATCCGCTGCCGATCAACCGCCCCCCACTGTTCCGTCCGCTCCACCTTCCGGATGCAGCCTGGTAGCCCGACCGCCAGCGTTCGACGGCCGGACCGAGGACTGCGAAGGATTTATCGCACAGTGCGAGTTATATTTTCTCGCTAATCCAGCCACATTCGTCAACGAGGCCGCCAAAATCGCCTTTCTGTTCTCCCTCCTGACCGGAACCGCTCGGCAATGGGCAACTCCCCTGTGGACTACGCAGTCTGCGCGTGTGGCCAACGCGGTGGCGTTTTTCGCCGCTTTACGTCAGGCTTTTGGAGGAACGAGTTCGACGCTGGCGGTCCCAGATCATCTCCTCACGTTGAAGCAGGGCGCTCGGTCGGTGAGTGAATATGCACGGGAGTTTCGCGCGCTAGCTAATGCTACCGATTGGACTGCCTCCGCGCTCATTGCCGCTTATCGCCGCGGTTTGGACCCAAAGATCCGAGCCGTCCTCGCGGTATTCTCGGAAGCACTGGGACTTGAAGGGTTTATTGAGAAGTCTCTCCATGTAGCCCAGCAGTTAGCATTTGAGAAGCCTACTTATCCCGTGCGCCGCCCTCCTGCTGTGCCTGATGTCGCAACTGTTGAACGGATGGAGATTGACAACTGCCATCTCACTCCCGCCGAGCGCTCTCGCCGGATCCAGCTGGGACTCTGTCTGTATTGCGCCGGTTCTGGTCATCAGCGCCCGGATTGCCCCGTGCGTCCTCCCCACAAACCGGTATGTGCTCAGCATCCTCATCCTAATGTGTCAACGCCTCTAATGATGTCTGTGACTATTTCCTCTTCTTCCTCTTCTCGGTTTCCAGTCAAAGCGTTAGTGGACTCTGGTTCAGCCGGAAATTTCATCAGCCCTCACTTATTACAACGGTTACATCTGAAAGCATGCACTAGTGACACTGCTTATCACATCCACACCATCCAAGGCAAACCACTGTTCGATGGTCAGATCCAATCTCAATCCCCCAAGCTCACCCTCCGAGTGGGTCTTCTCCACTCGGAGACAATACAATTTATGGTATTACCTGAAGCAGCGGTTGAATTAGTATTAGGGATCCCATGGCTCCGGCGTCACCAACCTCACATCAACTGGGCCACCGGGGAGGTCCTCCAGTGGGGTCCGCTGTGTCAGAACCGGTGCATAAAGACCTTCAATCCTCGTCCCGCAGTAGCTCTCCGGACGCCTTCCATCTGCGCTGTGGGGACTACCAGCTGTGATCCTCGGCTACCTTCCCAGTACTCCCAGTACGGGGATCTGTTCAACCCTCGTTCGGCTACCAGGCTGCCCCCCCACCGGTCCTACGACTGTGCCGTCGAGCTGCTGCCGGGTGCCAAACTCCCGCATGGTAAAATCTATCCTCTGTCTCTCCCTGAACAGGCAGCCATGCGGGCCTACATCCGGGAAAACCTCGACCAGGGGTTCATTCGTCCCTCGACCTCTCCAGCCGCCTCCAGCTTTTTCTTCGTGGCTAAGAAGGACGGAGGACTGCGGCCGTGTATTGACTACCGTCAGCTGAATGAGGGAACCCGCAAGTTTCGCTATCCCCTGCCGCTTGTGCCAACCTCTTTGGAACAGCTACGAGGTGCCAACATCTTCACCAAGCTCGATCTCCGCAACGCATATAACCTCATTCGCATAAAGAAGGGCGACGAATGGAAGACGGCCTTTATCACCCCGGAGGGCCATTACGAATATTTAGTGATGCCCTTCGGGCTTTCCAACGCTCCTTCAGTATTCCAGTCATTCATGAATGAGATCTTCCGGGATTTCCTCAACCAGTTCCTCCTGATCTATTTGGATGATTTTTTGATTTTCTCCCCAGACCCTGTCACCCACGTCCGACACGTCTCTGCAGTCTTCGAGCGCCTTCGTCAACACAACCTCTTCCTGAAACTGGAGAAGTGTGAGTTCCACGTGACTTCCACGCGTTTCCTGGGCTACGTCATCTCCCCGCGCCAGGTACAAATGGACAGCGAGAAGGTGCAAGCGGTCCGAGATTGGCCCAAACCCACATCTATTCGGGAGCTACAGCGTTTTCTAGGGTTCGCCAACTTCTACCGTCGCTTCATCTTACACTTCAGTCACGTGTCTGCACCCCTCACTAACCTTCTTAGAAATCATCCTCGGCACCTCAACTGGAATGCGGACGCTGAAGCGGCCTTTCAGCACCTCAAGACAGCCTTCACATCCGCTCCTGTCCTCGTGCACCCAGATCCAGAACGGCCATTTCTAGTGGAGGTCGACGCATCCAGTCACGGCGTCGGTGCAATCCTCTCTCAACGTGGGGAGAAGGGTTCAGGAGTGCATCCGTGTGCCTTCTTTTCAAAGAAGCTGAGTCCTGCAGAGCAAAGGTATGACGTGGGTGACAGAGAGTTGCTGGCTATTAAGCTAGCCTTGGAAGAATGGAGGCATTGGCTGGAGGGGTCGAAGTTTCCATTCACTGTCCTCACGGATCACAAGAACCTGCAATACCTGAAGGAGGCCAAACGGCTCAACTCTCGGCAAGCCAGGTGGGCCATATTCTTTGCTCGTTTCCGGTTCACAGTCTCTTTTCGTCCAGGTTCACAGAATGGAAAAGCTGACGCCCTCTCTCGTATGGGAGAGCCCATCGATGCTCCCTGTAAGGCTGATGAGACTGTTCTCCCCAAGAGTCTTCTAGTGAGCCCGATTCAATGGAGCCTGGATTCTCAGATCCGTGATGCAGCTAACTCCGAACCACGCCCACCTGGCTGTCCACCGGACCGTCAATATGTTCCTATGGAGTTCCGTCAACCCCTGGTCGAGGCCACACACAACTCCCTAGGATCTGGGCACCCCGGCACCTCGCGTACCCTCTCGCTCATACGCCCTCGCTACTGGTGGCCCTCCATGACCCGGGACATTGAGACCTTTGTGCGGGGATGCGAGACCTGTGCTCAGACCAACGTACCTCGTGCCCTTCCACAAGGGGAACTGATGCCCCTGCCAATCCCGATTCGGCCGTGGTCCCACGTGGCCGTGGATTTTGTAACTGATCTCCCCAGATCCAATGGATGCACCTGTGTCTTCGTCGTGGTGGATCGATTCTCCAAAGCCTGCAAACTGATCCCGCTCAAAGGTCTTCCCACTGCGATGTCGGCCGCTGAGGTACTGTTTCAACAGGTGTTTCGAAACCATGGCATCCCCGAGGACATAGTCTCTGATCGAGGTCCGCAGTTTGTCTCCCGGGTCTGGAGGGCCTTCTTCCACCGTCTGGGAGTTACCATCAGCCTGACTTCGGGCTACCACCCACAGTCAAATGGACAGGCTGAGAGGAAGATACAGGAAGTAAGCCGGTACCTTCGGTCTAACTGTGCTAAGGACCAACTCACCTGGTGTCGTTTCCTTCCCTGGGCCGAGTATGCCCAAAACTCCCTTCGTCAAGAGAGCACAGGTATCACTCCCTTTCAGTGTGTACTAGGTTACCAACCTCCCTTCTTCCCTCTGTCATCAGAACCATCTTCCATCCCTTCTGTCGACACCTGGTTCAAAGCGAGCGAGAGGGTATGGGGCTCAGCTCATCGCCACCTCCAGCAGGCCAGTCGGAGAGCTCAACATCAGGCCAACCGGAGACGCAGGGCGGCACCAGTATTCCGTCCAGGACAAAAGGTCTGGTTGGCCACCCGTAACATCCGCCTCCGACTGCCGTGTAAAAAGCTGAGCCCATGGTACATCGGTCCATTCCGCATCATTCGCCAAATCAACCGCGTCACTTACCGGCTTCAACTACCTCCGCACTACCGTATCAACCCCTCATTTCACGTATCCCACCTGAAACCCTATCACTCCCCTGTAATGTCGTCTTCTCCAGGTCCGGATGATGGTGAAACCACTCCCCCTCCAGCGGTCACGGCCGACGATGTGATGTACACCATCCACCAAATCCTGGACTCACGGCGCCGAGGGTCAACTATTCAATATTTGGTGGATTGGGAAGGTTTGGGTCCGGAGGAGAGATCCTGGGTCAAGCGAAAGGACGTTCCTGATCACGACTTGTTGACTAGATTCCATGCTGACCACCCTGAGAAACCAGCACCTCGGCCTCGCGGCCGCCCTCGCCGTCAATCCCGGAATCACGCGTCGAGAGCCGCTGGGGGAGGGGAGAGTACTGTTACGATTCCATCCGGGTCATCACCATCTCCGGCCGCTCCATCACTCACCAGCTGCCCATCATCGTCATCAGCCCAATCTGCCACACCGGTTCCTCATCACCCATAGTTCCCGGACACTATTTAACCACCAGTCTCCTCCTCAGTCATTGTCTGTCATTGTCCACGATCGTCTGATCCCGACGCACCAGCACAGACTCACTCACCTTCTTCTTCGTCTTCATCATCCTCGTCTTCGTCGGCATCGTCCTGTCTTCTATGTCCAGTGTCAGTATCTGTCCTTGTATTCCCTAGTTGTTTGTATTAAACGTCACTGTGCACGAATCCGCTCCCATTTCCGTCTTCTGTTTCTCTCCCGCTCACGCTCACTCTCTATCCGAGCGCTGAGCATAACAATAACCTTAAGTTATTTGATTAAGTTTATAAGTTAATTAAGTTTAAGTTTAATATTATTGTTTAATTTTAAATACATTAGTTTCATATTTCTTACTCTACTTCCGTGTTTGTTTAAATATTAATAACAATGTTTACTTTATTTAGTTTTGTAATTCATATCTTTAAGTTGTTATTCTCCGATAAGGACCTTTATTTTTTGAAGGACATCCGACCGGATTTGGCGGAACGGCGGAGAGACGCGGAAGTGACAGAATCGCGCATGGACTGAGAGAGAGGGAGCCACGCGATTACGGAGCTGCTGAGTTTAAAAAATATAAAAGTTAAAACGGACAATACGGCAGTAGTTCTGACGGTTTTTGATTTATTTCGTTTTGTAAATTGTTAAGATATTTAACTTGCGCTCTTATTTTATATGTTAAGGTATTGTATATTTGTGTGCACGTGTATTTTATGTTATACGGTTTGTTGTGATGCACGTGCCACGTTCTTCTCGTGACAGTCGAGTGAGAGTCGGACGAACATAACCGACGGAGTTTTTATTTCTGTATAAATAAAAAGGCTAAGTTCTGGCCAAAGAGATTCTCCTGGATTAATTTGCTTCAACCGCAGGAGTTGCTGCGCGCAACATAAATAATTTGTACTTAGTACCTGGTTGAAGGAGGCACAAAGTAGTTTATTTGTTTGATGTTTGTGTTTCTCAAGTATGTTTGCTAGCCTATTTATTATAAATGTAGGTATATTTTATATGTATACTGTATATATGTTAATCTAAATATAGAATTTGCAATATATACGTTTATTTGTTTTGTTAAAAAATAGTTATATGCTATATTGTTTGATTTTTTGTATATATTTTTTCATTATAGCTCTTACGGTGTCGTGAGGGTGTTGTATGGAAGTAGTATAAGAAGAAAAATAAAAGACGACATCATTGCACACATCAGTGGAAGAGTGCTTATTTAAATTCAACCGGGCTGCTACACTGCTAAAACAAAACCTGACCCGTGGCTGAACAGTGGAACACACGAGGCTCAGCAAAGGTGTCGCAGGGCAGAGGGCAAGTGGAAGAAGGACAAGCTGCAGGTCTCTCTCCAAATACTACGGGACTGCTGGCATCATTACCAAAGAACTGTAAGAGAAGCTAGAAGGGAACACTTCTCTAACATTATTAGTGTAAATGGGCATAACACACGTGTGCTTTACAAGGTTATTGACTCTGTTCTGAATCCTCCACAACCACTTCACCTTGAACAATCGGTTGAGGCAGCTGATACATTTCTGCAGTTTTTTACTGATAAGTTTGTGTACACAAGGTCCCTTATATCACCTCCTGTCTCTGACCCCTCAGATTGCGCCCCATCAACTGCCTACTTTTTTAAATTTGAGCCTGTAAGCCTTGTGTTTTTAGAGCAGGTGATCAGTAACATCAAGCCATCCGGCTCACCTAGAGATGCAATCCCTCCTCGTCTTTTTAAAGAAGTCTTTTCCAGTATAGGGCAGACCGTTTTAGCCATTGTAAATAGCAGTCTTGAATCAGGGGTCGTTCCTATGAGTTTTAAACATGCAGTGGTGCAGCCCTTGCTGAAGAAACCAGGCCTCGATCAAACAGCTCTTGACAACTTCAGGCCAATCTCTAAGCTGCCTTTCATCTCTAAGATTTTAGAGAAGATCGTATATGTGCAGCTAAAATCTTTTTTAGACCAACAGAATGTTTTAGAGGTTTTCCAATCCGGTTTTAAGTCCTTGCATAGTACGGAATCTGCACTTTTAAAAGTTTTTAACGACATTTTTATGTCAACTGATGCTGGAAACCCGACAGTCCTTGTTCTGTTGGATCTGACTGCGGCATTTGATACCGTGGATCACAATATTTTAATTTCCCGCCTGCAGCACCTGGTGGGCGTAGCCCTAGAGTGGCTTATCCCTTATCTCGTGGATAGAACCATGTCTGTGAACCTCGGTTGCCATGAATCATCCACAGTCCCACTGCACTACGGCGTACCCAAGGGGTCAATCCTGGGACCGCTCCTTTTCTCCTTATATCTCCTTCCACTAGGCTCAATACTAAGAAAGCATGGTATCTCGTTTCATTGTGTAGTAAAGCTGACAGAAACTCCGCCCGCAGATTTGGCGGCTGGCCAATGACCGAGACCGGTGTTTTATTAAAGGCGCTCTAGAGACACCTGGGTGGTGTGATTGCCACCATCGGGTCCGTCATGGCAGGCAAGTTGTGAACGCCGTTTACTGCTTGCTCACGCAGTGTTTCACTGGGTGGGGAGCGGTGGCTTTGAAAGTGCGCCGCTGTTGTGATTTTCCACAATTGTGGTTTGTGCCTGAGACGCCGGTTGGTTCTTACACGGCGTTGGAGCGACGCGAGGGCCATAGTTGGTCGCGTAAGCGGCTTCAATGCGGGTCTCTCGGTGCCGGTGCCTGACGCATTTTTATTGATTAGATCTCTCGGGTGCGTGGCTCTGCGTCAGGACGCGTGGAGGCTACAAAGTGCGATCGCGTGGCGCCGCTTATCCGGTTGGGGTATGTATGTGGTTTTATAACTAGTTTGTTTTATTGTGTTAATGTCATTGATGGCTGTGTGCAGGAGGGCGCGCACTTGGACGGTGGTGGCCAGACGGGGCGCTGTTTCGCTTCCACCCCTTTCCCTTTTGGTGACTGATTCCGTGTCCTGTCATTCCTGACCCTGTTTGGTTGCCATTGCCAAACTGGGACTACCGGGATATGTGCTGGTGTGTGTGCGCATGTGCATGTGTGTGATCAGATGCGGGTGGGTCGTGAAACGTGCTTGTGTGTGTGCGCCCGTGGCTGTGTGTGATCAGACGAGCATCGGTCGTGAAACGTGCTTGTGTGTGTGCGCTCGTGCATGTGTGTGATCGGACGAGCATCGGTCGTGAAACGTGCTTGTGTGTGTGCGCCCGTGGCTGTGTGTGATCAGACGAGCATCGGTCGTGAAACGTGCTTGTGTGTGCGCGCTCGTGCATGTGTGTGATCGGACGAGCATCGGTCGTGAAACGTGCTTGTGTGTGTGCGACAGTGCGTGTGTGTGATCGGACGTGCGTCTGCCGTGAAGCGTGCTGGTGTGTGACTCGAGGTGCGTCGGTCCAAGACGTGCTTGTGTGTGTGTGAGACGCGAAGTGCGGCGGTTCAGGTATTGCGCGGGGCATGTGTGTGTGTGTGTGTGTGTGTGCGTGTATTTGTAGACTCGCCGAGGGCAGCGAGGCCAAGCGACCGATCTGTAGTGTTGGTGGTGGTCGGGGGTGCACTAATCTCCAGTGTGTATTAATTGCTGTTGTCAAGTCACTGCGGGTGTGTTGGAGTGTGTGTGCCGTGTCGTGTGCGGGAGCCGGAACAACCGATCGGTCGACGAGGAACACTGTTCGAAGGGTGTGTTGCGAGTGCGCGTGCGTGTATGTGTGTTATTTTATTATTGGCATCAAAATAAAACACCTTTTGTATTTTCGTACCCACGTCTCCGCCTCCTGTGTCCGAACGAACCGGTGGCACTGCTACAATTGCTATGCTGATGATTGTCAGATCTATATGCCGCTAAAGAAAGGGGACTCAAACTCTACACATTTGCTCTTGTCTTGTCTGGAAGACATCAAGGACTGGATGTCACTGAGTTTTTTTAAATTCAACTGCAAGAAAACAGAGATTGTAGTGTTCAGTCCAAATAGCACTGGAAAGGGCTCCTTAGTAGAATTGGAATTCATATCCCAGTTTGAGAAGAAGGTTGTCTCCAATCTGGGATTTAAGGTAGACTGTGAATTGACACTACAGGCCCAAATTAGCACGGTCGTAAAAACGAGCTTTTTCCACCTTAGGCGTTTGGCTAAAGTGAAGCCCATGGTGACACGGCAGCATTTCGAAATGTTAATCCATGCCTTCTGTGGAGAAGCCGTACTCTCTGGCGCCACTGGGCAGCAGCACTTGTTCTTCCTCATAAGACCAAAGACACGCACACACGGGCAACACATCGACTCACCGTACTATTTCTGTTGTAGCTTTTGGCATAGCGGGTGCACACGCGACGCTGGAAGCAGTTGGTCATTATTCCCATTATTCCCCGATTGTCTATAGAACCCTAACATACATTTTACACTTTACAATGCATCCAAACACTTCATAATAATGGCGGAAGTGCGCGAGGTAGCGCGCGGCGCGCGAGTGTGACGTCACTTAAATGCACGCACGGTTGCGCACGTCAATGACGTCATGCCGGAAGTTCGGGAAAACCCACCGGTAGGGGAATTAACAACAGGAAAAAGAGGAAAACTTCAAGGTATTTGCAGAAATGTGTAAATATTCTTCATCAATGTTGTGTAAATATGAGACATGTTGTAATGAAGTTGTTGTAATGAAGTTGTAAGGAAGATGATGTTGATTTTAATCGGGTTAAAAGAAGGTTGTTTTGTGTTGAAGTGGAACAGCCCAGGAATGGGCGGAGTCTGGGCCTATAAAAAGGCCCAGTTGAGTTCAGATGGGGGGTAGGTCTCAATGAGAACAGAGGTATTAAGGTGGATACTGATCTGTGAATTCAAATTGGATTATTGTTTCATTTATCAAAGCTGGATTTTTGTTGCTGTTTGTTTGGGTTTATGGTTTGCTACTTTTGCTACTACATCAGTTTTTCCTCACCTGGGTTT
>SOMO01000086.1:75749-100730 GCA_028128575.1 Paedocypris carbunculus
TTCACTTTTCCAGTTCCTTCCTTCAATCTTTTCCTTCTTTTTCTCCACCATACTCCAATCCATTTCCGGTCTCTTTATCCTCCATGGTTCCATTACTGGTATTGCTACCGTCTCACTAATTGGCATGTCTATTATGCCTAGCTCCTTTGCTACTTTATTCCCCTCCCGCCCAAAGTTCTCCCTTGCTCTTCTGCCGTCCTCCCAACACTCTCTCAGCACCGTCTTTGTGGGGTGTGTTTCCTCATGCCCCTTCAATCCCACCCAGTAGTTTGCCATTAGCTGCTGTCTTCTCAGATCCAAAGGCATTTCACCCATCTCCACTTGTATCGCTGCTACAGGTGTCGTCCTCACCGCTCCACAGCACACTCTCAACGCTTGGCTCTGGATAACCTCCATCTTTTTCAGCTGTGACTTTGCTGCTGATCCCACTACCATGCTTCCGTATTCTAATACTGATCTTATCATTGCCACATATATGTGTTTCAGTGAGAATCGACTTGCTCCCCATTCCCTTCATGTCAAACATCTCATTACATTAATTACTCTCTTGCACCTGTCTTCCACCTTCTTTATGTGCTCCGCTAACGTCATTCTTGTGTCCATTATTATTCCTAAGTATTTGTACGATTTCACCCTTTCCAATTCTCTGCCACACATTTTTTAATTTACTTCTTCCCTAACTTTCTTTCTCGTAACGACCTACCGTTTCCACACTCACGGGGTTATGAGGGAGGAAGAGGAAGCCGCGCATGCGCGAGAGTTTTGGCGGGCAAACATTTAAAGTGACAGCACACTTGTATTGCTGAGACACCGTGTAATTCTATTAAGCATATTTCTATACTTATTACAATTGGACTGTGGAGTTGGCAACTACATGTCCCAGGAGCCTTTCTGTTTCATTTGTGTTATCCGTTCCACCTGTGTTAAGTGTTTGTGTGTATTTAAGTCATCACCTGTCCCATTGTCTATTGTCTGTTATTGAAATCACCAAGTTAGTTTGAGTTCTGGTTATCATGTCATGTTTTGTTTTGTTTTATGCTAGTCTTTGTCTTTATTAAACTTGTTCTTTTGTTAAATCCATGGTTCTTTTGGATATCACAGCCAATGGATTATGACACTCGTCTTTTGTTCTTGCTGTTTGTTGCGCACAGAGCTTGCGGAGACGTGGTTTATTCGGTTCCAGAGGAGATGAAACGCAGATCTGTGACTGGAAATATAGCAAATTGTCTTCTCGCAAAACTCGAATTGATACTGAAGGACACATGAAGCGATACTGCGACATTAACCTGAAAATTGGAGACCTGACCGTAGCGGAGAGAATTGACCGGGAGTCGTTGTGTAAAGAGAGAATTTCCAGTTCCCTCTCTTTTAAATTCGTTTTAGAAAATAAGTTAGAGCTTCATCGTGTTGTTCTACAAATTCAAGATATTAATGATAATTCACCCGTTTTCCCAAAAAAATTAATTAAGCTCGAAATAAGTGAAAATGCAGCTAAAGGCGCAAGATTTCGTGTGATTGAGGTTTCGGTGTAGTCACGTAGATTCACGTGATGCGGATGTCGGTGTAATGGATCGAGAGATGATGGACCCACGTGCAACAGTTAGGAGATGACACAGCAGATATAACTCCACAAGGCTTTAATCGGAGTCAGGCAGGCAAAAAGTCGTCAACGGCAAATCCAAAACAAGATCCAAATCGGCGGGCAGAGCAGTGGTCAATAAACGAAAACAGGGTCAAGAACAGAACTAGGCACGAGACGAGACTTGACTTGACAAAAAAAATAACAAAACCTAGACTTTATTTTGATGCCTAGACGAGAAAATGGCTGGAAGGGCTGGCGAGAAGCACAGACGATCTGGCGCCTAACAGCTGTGTGAATCAGGCTTAATACATTGGATAATGAGTCAGTAATCACAATGATATAAAACACCTGACCGTCACATAACGCGGAAGTTATGTGATGTTAAGTTATGTTATGTCAGAGTCTGTGCTGACCAGCTGGCACCGATCTTCACAAAGATCTTCAATCAATCTCTGCAGCTGTCTACAGTGCCCAACTGCTTCAGACAGTCCACCATTGTGCCCCTCCCGAAGAAGTCTACCATCACCAGCCTGAATGACTACAGACCTGTCGCCTTGACGTCTGTGGTCATGAAGACATTCGAGAGGCTGGTGATGAGGCATCTGAAGGACATCACAGACCCCCTTCTGGACCCTCTGCAGTTCGCATACAGGAAAAACAGGTCGGCTGATGATGCAGTAAACCTGGGATTGCATCATATCCTGCAGCACCTGGATCTCCCTGGCACTTATGCCAGGATCCTGTTTGTGGACTTCAGCTCGGCCTTCAACACCATCACCCCTGAAATACTCCACCATAAACTCATTCAGCTCACCGTTCCTGATGCCACGTGCCAGTGGATTATGAGCTTCCTGACCGACAAGAAGCAGCAGGTGCGGCTGGGCAGCATCACATCTGGCACCCGCTCCATCAGCACCGGCACACCACAAGGGTGTGTTCTCTCCCCACTGCTCTTCTCCCTCTACACCAACGACTGCATCTCAGGGAACCCGTCTGTGAAGCTACTGAAATATGCGGACGACATGACTGTCATTGGACTGATCCAGGACGGTGATGAGGCCGCATACAGACAGGAAGTGGAGCAGCTGGTCCAGTGGTGCAGTCAGAACCAGCTGGAGCTCAACACGCTCAAGACTGTGGAGATGACAGTGGACTTTCGGAAGAACCCCCCCCCCCCCCACCCCCTCACCATCAACAACAACACAGTGTCTACTGTGGACACATTCAGGTTCCTGGGATCCACAATATCACGGGACCTGAAGTGGTCTGCTCACATAGACACTGTCCGCAAGAAGGCTCACCAGAGGCTTTACCTACTCAGACAGCTCAGGAAGTTCAACCTGCCCCAAGAGCTGCTGATCATCTTCTACACGGCCATCATCCAGTCTGTCCTCTGCACCTCCATCACCGTGTGGTTAGGCTCATCCACCAAACAGGACAGACACGGACTGCAGCGGGTGGTCCGGTCAGCAGAGAGGATCATTGGGACTGAACTCCCATCGATCGAGCACCTGTACCGGACCAGACTCAGGAAAAGAGCCGTCAGCATCACCGCTGACCCCACACACCCCGCCCACAGACTGTTTAAACTCCCCTCCTCTGGCAGGCGTCACAGAGCCATAAACACCAGAACCACCAGACATAGAGTCAGCTTCTTCCCTCAGGCCGTGTTTGAGCTGAACTCTACAGGACACACAGTCTGAAACATGTGCAATAACTGCTGCAATAACGTTATTTATGTTTCCCTTATTTCATGCCATTGTTTTTATTTTCCCTTTTCTTGTTTCTTTCTTTTTCTTTTTATTTATATATTTATGCTTATATTTTCGAAGAGGGGTAAAGACATAGTCAGTCAAACTCAATTCCCTGTTGTCATCGCAACTTGGCCAATAAAGTTTCTGATTTTGATTCTGATTCTGGAATGAGCCAAGATGGCGGCGACGCGGCGAGATACAAAATAATAGTCTTTGAATGATTCAACATAAAAGTCAGTGACGTCACGAGCTGTGATCCGTGAGAGTCGGCATCTATTCAGTGAAAAATTACATACTGGAAAGAAATGTACATTTTAATTTGTTGGTGAATTCAAAGACAGATGGCGGTAAAAATATTGAGATGGTGTTAGATAAAGAATTAGATTGTGAGCAGCAGAAGGAGGTGATATTCATTTTGACAGCCGTTGACGGCGGCTCTCCACACCGAGATCAGGTACTGTAACCATACGTCACTGTACTAGATGCTAATGATAATGCTCCAGTATTTAGTCAGAGTGTTTATAAAGTCAGTCTGCCTGAAAACTCTCCTAGAGACTGTAGTGGAGACAGTGAGCGCCACTGATGCTGACGAGGGGCAGAACGGAGAAGTAACTTTTTCCAATTCTGCAAAAGAAAAGTTTTCACTGGACGTTAACACTTGGATCGTTTCTGTCAATGGTCTAATAAATTTTGAAGATCAAACAGCATATGAAATTGTATTAGAGGCAAAAGACGGGTATGGTCTTTCCTCTGAAGCAAAGCTCATAATTGAAATTAATGACAAAAACGACAATCCTCCTACTAGTCATGAATAATCAGGTAGGACGGACGTTCTTATACGTAATTTAATACAAGGCTGCGACACCATGTTTGCACATGGGTTATGACGCGTTTTTTATGTAAACATGATTCTTTAAACATTGATTTTTTCATAAATCATTGCTATACTGGTTTCATTTTTTTGTTATTCGTAAAAAGGAAAAAAGTTTAAAGTCTGGCATTTTTAAAAATGTTAAAATCAATTTGCTCCGTTTGAGAATAAGTGACAAATTACTTTAAAGTTTTTTGCCAGTTATTTGGTTTTGGTCTCAGAGTTCATTTCTCAGTTTATTTTTTTTTAACTTGTTAAGTTCGCGTTAAGTTGTCCGTGGTTCTGAAAGGCAACATTTTTTCCTGCAAAGTATCGTTACTTTTGACTATTTCTTATTGGTAACAAATAACTTTACATTTGTTTTCAGCCGTTTCGTTCTAGTTTTCAAGATTTTAAAGAAGCACAGCAGTTTTATTGTTATAACTCTTGGTGTCGCTGCTCACTTATGATCAGCCTTTGTAAAAAAATCACATCCTCCTCTATGTCGTTGGCATGAAGACCAACTCACCCGCCGTCAATAACGAAGATAAAATCCTTCTTGTGTTCACTTTATTTTTAGGAATACATTTGTTTTTAAAATTTAGTTTTAATCTGGATTATGTTCTTCTTTTGCGCTTCTGGTGAGATGTTTGGTCTTTTGTTCTGCGTATTCGTCGCGCACGGCGCGTCTGGAGACGTGATTTATTCTGTTCCAGAGGAGATGAAACGCGGATCTGTTATTGGAAATATAGCAAAGGATCTTGGTCTGGATCTAAAGACTTTGTCAAGCCGTGAAGCTAGAATTGAAAATGGCGATAATCAAAAAAGTATATGCGACATTAATTTGAAAACTGGAGAACTAATGGTCGCGGCGAGAATCGACAGGGAAGGTCTTTGTGAAAAGAAACTATCATGTGTCATAAAACTGGAAACCGTGCTTGAATATCCGCTAGAGCTGCATCCAGTTACTCTTAATATTCTGGATATAAATGACAATTCACCGCATTTTAAACAAAATGTTATCAAATTCGAGATCCAAGAATCTGCTGTCAAAGGATCGCGGTATTTATTAGACGAAGCCCGTGATGCTGATATCGATGTTAATTCAGTTCGGTCCTACATCTTAGAAATCAACGATAATTTTATTCTTAGTATAACTGCAGGCTCAAATGGAGAAAAATACGGAGAACTTGTTCTAGATAAAGAATTAGATCGTGAGCAGCAGAAGGAGGTAAGATTAATTCTGACCGCGGTTGACGGCGGCACTCCACCGAGATCAGGTACTGTAACCATACATGTCACTGTACTAGATGCTAATGATAATGCTCCAGTCTTTAGTCAGACCGTTTATAAAGTCAGTCTGCCTGAAAACTCTCCTATAGAGACTGTAGTGGAGACAGTGAGCGCCACTGATGCTGACGAGGGCCAGAACGGAGAAGTCACGTATGAATTTGGTCACTTGTCAGAAAGTCTTTTGACAACCTTCTCAATCGATTCATTGTCTGGCGAAATTAAACTAATTAAAAAAATTGATTTCGAAAAACAGAATTCAATAGAATTGCCAATTCAAGCCAAAGATGGTCAAGGTCTTGCTAGTCGATCCATTGTAAGTATCCGTGTTTTGGATGTTAATGATAACGCACCTGTTATTTTGACTAAGTTCTTTAAAATATCAATTCCCGAGAACATCTTACCTGGAACAGAAATAGGCATTATTAATGTGCAGGACAGAGACTCTGATAATAACGGACTGGTGCGCTGCTCTATTCAGCAAAATGTCCCGTTTAAACTGATTCCCTCAATCAAGAACTACTATTCTCTGGTGAGCACAGGTGAATTAGACCGTGAGCTGCTCTCGGAATATAATCTCACGATTACTGCTATTGATGAGGGCTCTCCACCTTTATCTTCCACTAAAAACATCCACCTGACTGTCGCGGATGTAAACGATAATCCGCCTGTGTTTCAGCAGCAGAACTACAGAGCGCATGTGCAGGAGAACAACAAACCGGGTTCGTCTGTGTGTTCGGTTTCAGCCACTGACCCGGACTGGAGACAGAACGGCACTGTCGTTTATTCTCTGTTGTCCTCTGATGTCTCTGGCACAGCGGTGTCCTCACTGTTCTCCATTAAGGGGGACACCGGCGTCATTCACGCCGTAAAATCGTTCGATTATGAGCAGATGAAGAGTTTTCAAGTGTTGGTGTTGGCCAGAGACAACGGATCTCCTCCTCTGAGCAGTAACGTGACCGTGAGCGTTGTCGTCACAGATGAAAATGACAACACCCCTCAGATATTATACCCGTCTTTAGAAGGAAACTCTTTCATGACCGAGATGGTGCCCAGAGCGGCTCAGTCGGGCTGTCTTGTGTCTAAAGTGATCGCAGTGGACGCAGACTATGGTCAGAACGCCTGGCTCTCGTATCACATCATCAAAGCGACCGAACCGGGACTATTTGTTATCAGTGTTCACAGCGGAGAGATCAAGACGCAGAGAGACATTTCTGAATCTGACAGCACGAGACAGAACCTGGTCGTGTTGGTGAGAGATAACGGTCAGCCCGCTCTCTCGGTCACGTGCGCGCTGTATTTGCTGGTGTCAGACAATTTGGCTGAAGTTCCTGATCTGAAAGACGTGTCTCAAGATGAGAGTTCTAAACTGACGTTCTATTTAATCATCGCCCTAGTGAGTGTGTCCACTGTCTTCTTGACCTTTCTGATCATTGTCATCGCAGTGAGGTTTTGCCACAGGAAGAAACCCAGACTGTTTTTTGATGGAGCTGTTGCCATTCCCAGCGCGCATCCTCCTTTTAATTACGCAGCAGAAGTCGAGGGCGCGGGAACTCTCCGCAGCACTTATGACTCGTATCTCACCACGGGCTCGCGCACAAGTGACTTCAAATTTGTCCGGTCATATAACGATTACACGATGACTGGAGACGTCACCTTGAAAAACAGCCGGGATTTTGTGGATGATTTTAACGGCCTTGATTCGGATTTGAGAAATTCATCTCAGGTAGGATGTTTTTTTACGTTTTATTTTATAAATACAACATTTCTTTATAAACGCAATCATTTATTTTTGCATTTATTATATTTTAACTTCTTTTTGGAATAGTGTATTTCTAGTTTTAATATTACAATACCCACCACACAATACAAATTGAGTCACCTTTCGATGCTCTTTATACGAAAACCAGATTTTGCAAATAGTGTGATGTTGCTTGAATAATTATCAAGACAAGCCCAAACAAATATTTTCAGTATATCATGTTGAACTTACCCTTTCAATGGCTATCCAAAAAAGAAAAAAATAAATAAAACGGTAAAATAAACAAAATATCTAATAAAAATGTAACAACGTGTGTGAGTGTGTGTGTGTGTGTGTGTGTGTGTGTGTGTGTGTGTGTGTGTGTGTGTGTGTGTGCATATCACGTTAATAGGATAAACAAGTAAAATTAACTAAAATCCATTCAATTTACAAATGCCCAACACGGATTTTTCAACAAATGAACAAAGACGGCATAAAAACTGACCTCTGCAGGGCAAAACCGAAAAAGGTGCAGCAATTCCATCAGAACCCCTTTTTTTTCCAGACAATCAAAACGGTCCCGAGAACCTCCACTGCTAGTGCTGGAGAAGCTGCAGTGTCCACAAATGTCCATTCTATCTAAATGGCATTTTTTTTGTCTTAACAGGTAGATGTTGTAAACAATTACCACAACTTATCCGTTGAACAAGATTCAGTTTAATGGCACATCCGACTTTGACTTTTTCTTGTTCAGGTCGCAAATTGTAATAATTGTAACTTATCTTCTCATCTCCCTCATGATGTCGCTGTTTAACTATCCTATAATTTTCTAGACGTTGTCTCATCCAGTTACACACTAATAGTCTGTGCACAACGCTACAAAAGTAAGTTGTTTAGTAGTACAGACGCAAGTTAATTGCGGATTCGCCTAGGATCGGATTTTTCTTTTCTGAAAATATATTTTTTTTTAACGAAAATGAACCGTGAAGGGCCGTTGTTGTTGCTGCTGTGTCTTTTCTTCGCCGCATTGTCCACAAAGAACACCGCCAATGGAGACGTGGTTTATTCTGTTCCGGAGGAGGTGAAACGCGGATCTGTGATTGGAAATATAGCGAAAGATCTCGGTCTGGATATTAATCGACTGTCTACTCGTAATGCTCGAATAGACACTGAAGGAAGCAGAAAACGATACTGCGACATTAATCTGAAAACTGGAGACCTGACCGTAGCGGGGAGAATCGACAGAGAGTTGCTTTGTGGAAAGAAAACATCCTGTGCTATAAAACAGGAAATTATGCTTGAGCATCCATTAGAACTGCAGAAAATAAATATACACATTGAAGACATAAATGACAATGAACCTTATTTTAATGATGATCTGATTAAGTTAGAAATCACGGAATCAGCGATCAAAGGAGAAATATATTTATTAGAAGAGGCAAATGACCCGGATATCGGAAAGAATTCCGTTCAAAATTACATTTTAGAAAACAATGAATTTTTCACATTGTCGGTAAAATCTAACGCAATAGGTGAAAACTACGGCGAATTGGTGTTGAATAAAGAATTAGATCGTGAGCAGCAGAAGGAGGTGAGATTAATTTTGACCGCGGTTGACGGCGGCACTCCACCGAGATCAGGTACTGTAACCATACATATCACTGTACTAGATGCTAATGATAATGCTCCAGCCTTTAGTCAGAATGTTTATAAAGTCAGTCTGCCTGAAAACTCTCCTGTAGGGACTGTAGTGGAGACAGTGAGCGCAACCGATGCTGATGATGGTCAGAACGGAGAAGTTACATACGCTTTTGGACATATTTCAAATGAAGATAAGTCTTTGTTTTCGCTAGACAGAAAGAGTGGACAGATTTGTTTAATTAGGCATGTCGATTTTGAAGAAAAAGCATCATACGAGTTGCGAGTTTTAGCTAAAGATGCAGCAGGTTTAACATCATATGCAATGCTGCAGTTAGAAATTACAGATGTTAATGATAACCCTCCAATAATTCTAGTTAAGACATTAAACAGTCAGATTCCTGAGAACATTTCTTTTGGTACAGAGATAGGAATCATTAATGTTCAAGACAGAGATTCTGAGAATAACGGACCGGTGCGCTGCTCTATTCAACAAAACGTCCCGTTTAAACTGGTTCCCTCTATCAAGAACTACTATTCTCTGGTGAGCACAGGTGAACTAGACCGTGAGCAGCTTTCTGAATATAATCTCACAATCATTGCTACGGATGAGGGCTCTCCACCTTTATCTTCCACTAAAAACATACACCTGAGTGTCGCGGATGTAAACGATAATACCCCCGTGTTTCAACAGCAGAACTACAGAGCGCACGTGCAAGAAAACAACAAACCGGGATCGTCTGTGTGTTCAGTTTCAGCCACTGACCCGGACTGGAGACAGAACGGCACTGTCGTTTATTCTCTGTTGTCCTCTGATGTCGCTGGCACTGCGGTGTCCTCACTGTTCTCTATTGACGGAGACACCGGCATCATTTACGCCGTGAGATCGTTCGATTATGAGCAGATTAATAGTTTTCAAGTGTTGGTGTTGGCCAGAGACAACGGATCTCCTTCTCTGAGCAGTAACGTGACAGTGAGCGTCTTCATCACGGACGAGAACGACAACTCTCCTCAGATATTATACCCGTCTCCAGAAGGAAAATCTCTTGTGACCGAGATGGTGCCGAGAGCGGCGCAGACGGGCTCTCTGGTGTCCAAAGTGATCGCAGTGGACGCGGATTTTGGTCAGAACGCCTGGCTCTCGTATCACATCATCAAAGCGACCGATCCAGGACTTTTCACCATCGCAGTTCACAGCGGAGAGATCAGGACGCAGAGAGACATTTCAGAATCTGACAGCACGAGACAGAACCTGATCGTGTCGGTGAGAGATAACGGTCAGCCCTCTCTCTCGGCCACGTGTGCGCTGTATCTGCTGGTGTCGGATAATTTGGCGGAAGTTCCCGAGCTGAAAGACGCGTATCCAAACGAGAGCAGCTCTAAACTGACTTTCTGTCTGATTATCGCGCTAGTGAGTGTGTCCACTGTCTTCTTGACCTTTCTGATAATTATTTTCGCCGTGAGGTTTTGCCGCAGGCAGAAGCCCAGACCGTTGTTCGATGGAGCTGTGGCCATTCCCAGCGCGTATTTTCCTCCTAATTACGCTGAAGTGGAGGGCGCAGGAACTCTCCGCAGCACTTACAATTATGACTCGTACCTCACCACAGGTTCACGCACTAGTGACTTCAAATTCGTCAGGTCTTATAACGAGGGTACAATGACTGCAGACGTAACCCTAAAGAAAAAACAATTTTCGGATGAATTCAGTGATTTTACAGACGGAATAGAGACACTTGTTCAGGTATGTTATTTCATTGTTTACATATTTTTTGCTTCAATAAAATATTCTTTTTTTTTTTTTTTTATTTGCTTCGAAACATTATTGAGGCAGTGACAATTTGCATTTTTATCAATTGCTGTTCTGTGTTGTTTTGGACATAGGTTTTTATCTTTTTTTAGTGTTCCTAAACGGACCGTATATGGGAAAATCTCTCACGTCGAAGACGATTATTTATCAATTTTGAGCGCAACCTCTTTCGGTCGGCGTCAGCGCACCACAGGTTTGCCAAACAGGCAAATATGCTCACAGACCAGTTTCACATGGCATCGCGCTGCAATGTCAAGTGATGTCTTCAATCTTACTCAGGAGGACTTAGATGCATCCAGCAATGATAGAGTCTTCAGAGAACGAGCAGAAAGGACGTCACATCGGAGGCAGTGTCAGGGTTTACTGCAGTCCTTGTGTTCTCTATACTTTTGTTTGGTCAGTTCACTTCCATGTTTGTTGCCACATGTTTGAGTTGAATTGTTAGTCTGCCCAGGGGTCATGTTTTAATTTGAGTTCATCATTTAATTATTGTGTTCATCGTGTCTTGTATGGTCTGATTTGTTAAGCTTGTGTTGATGTGGGATCTTTTGTCGGTGTGTATTTGTCTGGGATGGTTTTTCTCTTGTTCCTGACTGATGACTTCAGAGTTTGAAAATTAAAGTCACGCCCCAGCAATTTGGTCTGTGCTCCTGTGTCCTGCATCTCAAACCCAAAGGTTGACCTAACATCATTGTGTGACCTCACCAATGCACTTTTATAAGAATGGTCAAAAATTCTTATAAACACACTCCTCAACCTTCCAGCCTTCCCAGAAGAGTTGAAGCTGTAATAACTACAAAATGTGGACCAACATCATGTTGAAACTTATGGGTTAGGAAGGGGTTGGCACTTTAGTTCATATGTGAGACAAATCAAATCACACTTATTGTCACATCACCACAGCGTGTGAGCTGCAGTGCGTGAAAATCTCACGACGTGACCGAATATTTTTGGTAATATAGTGTATTTTCCTCACGGTGTCGCTGTTCAGCTATTATTTAAATTTCTAATCGGGGTTCTTACCCTAGTCTGAATATTTCTATTTGTCTTCAGGACTGTGTAAAGGACTTTCGTTTCACCTGGATTTATTTGGAATTGTCTGTTTGTGGTTACCCACGACCTGAGGTATTTAATCTGCTTTCGACTCGGAAAATGATGCATGAAAGAGCATCATTAATGCTGCTTCTGCTTCGTCTGTTCTTCTCTGCCTGGATCTCTGCGAACACCGTCAGTGGAGACGTAATTTATTCTGTTCCGGAGGAGATGAAACGCGGATATGTAATTGGAAATATAGCGAACGATCTCGGTCTTGAAATGAACAGACTGTCCAGTCGTAAAGCTCGAATTGATACTGGAGGAAACGGAAAACGATACTGCGACATTAATCTGAAAACTGGAGACCTGATCGTAGCGGAGAGAATCGACAGAGAATTGCTTTGTGGGAAAAAAACATCATGTGCTTTGAAACAAGATTTCGTTCAGGAAAATCCTTTAGAGTTGCATCAATTCACAGTTAATATTGAGGATATAAATGACAATTCACCTAAATTTAAAGCGACCGTCATTAGTTTTGAGATAACGGAATCCGCTGTGAAAGGATCTCGGTATTTGCTAGAAGAGGCTCATGATGAGGATATTGGTCTGAATTCAGTGCAATCATATATGTTAGAGAAAAATGAAAATTTTGTTTTAAATGTTCTTACTCATTCAAATGGAAGAAATTATGGAGAACTTGTACTTGATAAAGAATTAGATCGTGAGCAGCAGAAGGAGGTGAAATTTATTCTGACAGCCGTAGATGGCGGCTCTCCACCGAGATCAGGTACTGTAACCATACATGTCACTATACTAGATGCTAACGATAATGCTCCAGTCTTTAGTCAGAGCATTTATGAAGTCAGTCTTCCTGAAAACTCTCCTGTAGAGACTGTAGTGGAGACAGTGAGCGCAACTGATGCTGACGAGGGGCAGAACGGAGAAATAACTTATGAATTTGGTCATTTGTCAGAAAAATTACAAGCTTGTTTTTCTTTAAATCCAGGATCTGGTGAAATTAAGCTAATTGGACGAATTGATTACGAAGAGGAAAGTTTGATTGAGCTGCCGATCCAAGCTAAAGATGGTCAAGGGTTAGCCAGTTATTCCACGGTCTTAATAGATGTTGTTGATGTAAATGATCACGTTCCTATAATAATTCTCAAATCGTTAAACAGTCCGATAACCGAAAGTGTGTTGCCTGGCACTGAGGTCGGAATCATTAATGTGCAGGACAGAGACTCCGAGAATAACGGACTGGTGCGCTGCTCTATTCAGCAAAACGTCCCGTTTAAACTGGTTCCCTCCATCAAGAACTACTATTCTCTGGTGAGCACAGGTGAATTAGACCGTGAGCTGCTCTCGGAATATAATCTCACGATTACTGCTATTGATGAGGGCTCTCCACCTTTATCTTCCACTAAAAACATCCACCTGACTGTCGCGGATGTAAACGATAATCCGCCTGTGTTTCAGCAGCAGAACTACAGAGCGCATGTGCAAGAGAACAACAAACCGGGATCGTCAGTGTGTTCTGTTTCCGCCACTGACCCGGACTGGAGACAGAATGGCACAGTCGTTTATTCTCTGTTGTCCTCTGATGTCTCTGGCACAGCGGTGTCCTCACTGTTCTCTATTAACGGAGACACCGGCATCATTCACGCCGTGAGTTCGTTTGATTATGAGCAGAAGAAGAGTTTTCAAGTGTTGGTGTTGGCCAGAGACAACGGATCTCCTCCTCTGAGCAGTAACGTGACCGTAAGCGTCTTCATCACCGACGAGAACGACAACTCTCCTCAGATATTATACCCGTCTCCAGAAGGAAAATCTCTTATGACCGAGATTGTGTCCAGAGCGACACAGTCAGGATCTCTTGTGTCTAAAGTGATCGCAGTGGACGCGGATTTTGGTCAGAACGCCTGGCTCTCGTATCACATCATCAAAGCGACAGAACCAGGACTATTCAGCATCGCAGTTCACAGCGGAGAGATCAGGACGCAGAGAGACATTTCTGAATCTGACAGCACAAGACACAACCTGATCGTGTCGGTGAGAGACAACGGTCAGTCCGCTCTCTCGGCCACGTGCGCGCTGTATCTGCTGGTGTCGGATAATTTGGTGGAAGTTCCTGAACTTAAAGACGCATTTCCAGAGGAGAGCAGCTCTAAACTGACGTTTTATCTGATTATCGCGCTAGTGAGTGTGTCCACTGTCTTTTTGACCTTTCTGATCATTGTCTTCGCCGTGAGGTTTTGCCGCAATAGGAAGCCCAGACTGTTCGATGGAGCTGTGGCCATTCCCAGCACTTATCTTCCTCCAAATTACGCAGAAGTGGATGGCGCGGGAACTCTTCGCAGCACTTACAATTATGACTCGTATCTCACCACGGGTTCGCGGACCAGTGATTTCAAGTTCGCGAGATCCTATAATGAGGGAATGCTAACTGCTGAGGTCACTCTCAAAAAGTCTCAGTTCTTGGATGATCTCTGTGATTTTACAGAGGGAGTAACTCTTCATCAGGTATAACATTTTAATATTTTTTTGGTATTAAAAATAAGTTGTATATAGTTTTTTTATTTGCTATTTCTCTGCATTTGACATTTATTTCGGTTTCATTTTTTACATTTTCATTGTTTCCCCCCCTCCGTTTAGTATTTATTCGTGTTATTTTATTTTTAAGGTAATACATAATCTTTCTAAATGCATGTTTTGATTGCTTTGTGCAATTTGAAAAAAAAAATCATTAATTTTGCTGAATGGAGACATTGCAATACAAATTGGCCACAAAATAGTTGTAAATAAACTTGTTAGTGTGCCCTGTTTTTAGCTGACTTCAAATGTTAATATACAAATACAGAAGTGAATTAGGTTTTTAGTGGTGAATGACTGTGTTTACGCAGTGACTGTAGAGATATAACATTTGGGCGATGACTTAGGATTGTTGATGATTGTTAGATGTATGATGGTTGTGACGTTGACTGATGGTACTGTAAGAGCTGGAGCTGTGTCCTTCATTGCCTCATACAGTACACCGCAGGGCTCTGGAGGTCATGCGTTTACAAACGAAATACTGCTGGCGACGTTACGGTTTCTTTGGCCTTTACCCTCATTTTGAGAAGTTATTTTGTTTGTGTAGCAGGGCCACCGGTTTGTGGAGACACAGGAGGCAGGAGACTTGGGTAGCAAAACACAAAATAAATTTATTTAACACAAAATTCAAGAATTAGTTCCGAAACTGATCTTTAAAAAAGGACACACACGAACATGCACGCGCACTTGCAACACACGCCTCAACAAGCGTTCCTGGTCGACCAATGGGTCGCTTCAGCACCCGTACCTGGCACGCCACAGACACTCCACCACACACCCGCAGTGAATCAGTAACGGCAATTGATACACACTGGAAGTAGTGCTCACGCGCCACCACCAACGCGACCGAACAGTCGCCAGGCTTCACTGTCTTAGCGAATACGCACATACACGCACACACACTCACACGTCCCACGCAACCACCAGGCTGATGCACTTCGGGTCTCGCACATGCGCGCGCACACACACGCACACCCACCAAACACGTTTCGGGATTGTCGCGCGTCGGGTCAGACACGTACACACACAAGCACGTCTCGGGACCGACATACTTTGGTTCACGCACATGCACGCGCACACACACATACAAGCACGTTTCAGGATCAAGTTTGTCGGGTCAGACACATACACACACAAGCACGTCTCGGGACCGACGCACTTCGGTCCACGCACACGCACATGCACGTGCACACACACACACACACACACACACACACAAGCACGTTTCAGGATTGTTGCGCTTCGGGTCAGACAAGTACACACACACACAAGCACGTCTTGGGACTGACGCACTTCGGTTCACGCACATACACACGCGCGCACACACACAAGCACGTTTTAGGATCAACACGCGTAGGGTCGGACACACACACACACACACACACAAGTACGCCTCGGGATCGACGCACTTCGGTTCACGCACATGCACGCACGCACACACACACAAGCACATTTCAGGAACCAAACAGGGTTGGAAACCGATGACGCAAGGGGGTCACTCGACAGAGGGAACGACGAAACACAGTATCCACCAATTAGGGGTGGCAGGAAACAGCGCCCAGTCCAGGCCAACAGGCGCGCGCCCACCTGCACACAGTGAGCAACGACATCAAAATCACAAACGATAACCAGCCAAAATCACCACATACATACCTCGGACAGACTAGCGGCGCCGTGTGGACGCACACTCTCTTGAAGCCTCCGCGCGTCTTGATGTAAAGCAAGGCTCGCGCCACGAGAGTGCAGGGACAATATATTCGCTCCGGTGCGCCAACCGCTGCGTGCTAATCAGTCGTGCCGCTTGTCGCATCCACGCCGCGACGGACCCGGTGGTGTCAATCAAAACAAAACCCAGGTCCCCCTAGAGCGCCTTAAATAAAATACCGGTCTCCTTCTGTCAGCTTACTACATTTGTATAGTGTATACAGTATGTGACGGGTCCAGCGTAGGCGTGATGAGGAACCAGGCAATATAAACGAGGAGTCCAGGAGATGTGCTCAGGTGTGCATTTTATTCACCTTAAACAAATAAAACGTATCGGTCACAGTCGCACGTGTTCAGAGTCTCCGCCATAAACTAGAAACATAAAAACCCGGGAAAAGTTAGGTCTTTTGGGCGCCTTTGGGCGGCACGGTGGCGCAGTGGGTAGCGCTGTGGCCTCACAGCAAGAAGGTTCCGATTGTGACTCGTGGTGTGAGTTCGAGGCCGGTCGGGGCCTTTCTGTGTGGAGTTTGCATGTTCTCCCCGTGCTTGCGTGGGTTTCCTCCGGGTGCTCCGGTTTCTCCCACAGTGAGGAAAAACATGCGTTTCAGGTTAATCTGGCCGTGTGAATTTGTGAGTGTGTGTGGTGTGTATGCCCGAGTGAAGTGGACGCTGGCGCAGATTGGCTGCCGCTATTTCACAGAGCAATTGGTATGTGTGTGAATGTTGTGTTTCTGTAAGGCGACCTTGAGTGCCTTGAAAGGCGCCAATAAATAAAAAATTGAATGCATTATTATTATTATTATTACCGTGATGCAGATCACCTCTCTCTGAGGGGTGATCGGTAGACACGCCCAATAGTGTGCACGTCACACGCGCACGCACACACGCATTCACGCACACACACACACGTGATGACCGATACACAGTCCAATTTCTAGCATGAATTTAAACTAATCAAATAACCCCGTTACATATATAACATATAAACCTATCAGGTGTTGCAGCGGGCATTGTCGACTTCTGTCGTAAAACAGAGAAAAGTCATAGTTGTCTCCAAAGCGATGACTCGTCTTCAGAGGTGTAAAGTATTGTTTATTGTTGCAATATTCTTAGGCTCGAGCCTGTTAAAAATTTTCCAATTTTCAATTAACAGTTTTTACAAGAAGAACTTGTGGCAATTTTATGTGGCAAGGTGAGAAGGGAGACTCCTCCCGCAGATTTGGCGGTTGGCTAGCAATGGGGGGCGGGGGGGTAGAACGCCAACGTATCAATGACGCCTGTCAGACGATGGTGGCTTGTTTGTTGACCGTGGGTCCACGAGTGCTGCGCTCCTCAATTGCGCGTGTGTGCTTTGCGCCGGAGCAAACCGGCTGTTCCCTTTCCCGTTTCACTTCGACGTCAGTCAGAGCCCTGACTATGGGATAACGGATGCGTTAGCCATTCGCGTTCATTCTTACAAAACCGGCCAATGAACGGTCAAGTTCAATGGCTGCATGAATTTGCATGCCACCTCTGACCCGTACCAGCTGGTATATATGGGCGGTGGCGTGCCACATGCAAGTACCTTTCAGATGATTGAAGCCAGATCGTCGTTTCATCTCTGCAACCAACTCGATAAGGCTCTTCGTTGGAACTCTGCAGTAATCCAAGCTGGTTTTCGCTCCTCCGAAAAGGAACGCCGGAAGCAGCTGAAAACTCCTTGTTACATCGGCGAACAGTTTTTATCTGAAAGAGCTCCAAAGCGTTCGACACGTCCTTTTAAGGATGGAGTCACGCTTGTGCAAATCTTCTGATTGCGGTAAGTGGCTGTCGCCGTCGGATGAGCACGAGCGCTGCGTCCGCTGTTCGGGTGCGGCGCATGTGGATGCGCCGCTCGTGTCGAGTTCGTGCTCGGTGTGTAAACGCATGCCAATCGCGACACTGTGGAAGAGACAGGATTTCCTCCGGGAAACCCCGTCTGCAGCCACAGCGCCCTCCCGTGGCGAGGATCGCCAGATTCCGGTGAGGCACGCTCGTGGGGAGATAGGGTAGATGCTGATCTCGGAAATAAACCAGGAGTGAACAAGGGGAGTCTCTCTAGCAGACATATGCAGAGCTGCCGGCTGGGCTACACCCAATACCTTTATCCGGTTCTACGAACTGGATAAGGCGTCGGTATCCACACAGGTGCTATCCGCAGTGGGGGGCAATACCGACACGGTGTAGGCCTGCAGGAGCCAACCCCAGTCTTGGGGCCAGCCTCCTATCTTAGTGTTTCCTCTGCCCTCGAGTGAGGCTAGGAACACGCCCAGTCCGCTCAGCACACTAGGGGTCACGGCCTCTGTTTCCCCTGACGGGCAATCAGGCGCAAGGGGGGGTTCCCTGGTGCCACCGAGTCCAGACTAGTAGACCTAGTTCTGGCTGTTTGTTTGCCTCAGGCGATACTCTCCGAGTTATTACACCTGGATTTCCCGAAGGGATGAGGTCGAGTAGTAGGGCTAAGCTCTCCTCCCTCTCCCAAGCTTGACTCTGTTTTTCGACAGACACTGGGCTTCCTTGACGAGTGGCGCTTGAGCGCCATCTCTACGCAACACGTCGCACTATGTGAGAAGTGTTCTCCGTCCACCCTGGCGAGGGTCCCCCACGCACGAGTCGAGAGCCAACAAGTTCCTTGGTTGCCCCGGTGGAGGTGAGTGCTACTACCCTTCGGGCTAGGCCCACCTCTAGATGCTGTGGAAGATCCACTAAAGGTTCCTCGGCTATACAGCCGGAGGGGTCTTTTCGGTAGGATACTGCCCTGGATGTGGCCCGTTGTATTATCCCATAGTCAGGTCTCTGACTGACTTCGAAGTGACCTGACTATGAAAGGGAACGTCTTGGTTACTTGCGTAACCTCTGTTCCTTGAATAAGTCAGGGAACGAGACGTCACTTTCCGTCGCCCGACCGGCTTCAATCAGCGAAAGGTACTTGCATGTGGCACGCCACCGCCCTTTTATACCAGCTGGTACGGGTCAGAGGTGGCATGCAAATTCATGCAGCCATTGAACTTGACCGTTCATTGGCCGGTTTTGTAAGAATGAACGCGAATGGCTAACGCATCCGTTATCCCATAGTCAGGGCTCTGACTGACGTCTCGTTCCCTGACTTATTCAGGGAACAGAGGTTACGCAAGTAACCAAGACGTTTTTAGCACAGCGGGGGGCGACGTGGGTGCTGAGTTGTGCCAGGTAAGATGCACAAAACTTTTTTTTGTTTTTTTTTTTTTTGCTCTAGCTGCCTGACGCGCTCGTTGTTGGTCAAATTATAGAACTCTGCTTGGGGAATCATAGCGAGTGTGAGCGACCGGCAACCTTCCCTAATCCAGCTGGGGTGGGTATATAGTTGGGCGATTTATCTGCTATCTTGCGAATGCGCCGACTATGTTGGCAGCAAGTCCGTGTAGCGCAGATTGTTTGCTGAATGTTTTTAGATTTCTACTCTTTATTTTGGATACAATGTGCATTCATAAGTACTTGAGGGACACGCTTCTTCAGCTGCGTCGCAAAACGAGTGGATTTAAACACCCGATCCCGCAGGAAATCAAGAAGTCGTTTCAAGGTAGTCGTGCTGGAGCTAAGCTAAAGGCTAGAAGATGGAAAAATAAACCATTCGTGCCATCAATTATAATGGGGAACGTGAACTCCCTCCAGAACAAGTGCGAGGAGCTGAAGGCGTTGTTAAAAACTGACGAGGCTTACCGTGTGAGTATATACTTGCTCACGGAGAGCTGGCTGACAAAAGGGATCCCCGATTCAGCTGTTAGCATCCATGGCTACACACTCGCAAGAGCGGACAAAGCGATGGAATTGTGTGGAAAAGTGATGCAAGTGTGACTTGCACACTGTGTTTCTGGTATCTCCGGTGATTGCGCTGTGGGTAGCAGAGTATCTGGGTGTATTGCGTGCTTGTGTTTATTGTATGTCCGTTTTAAGAGCAGTCCTAGGACCTTCATTCTATATGCCATTGAGTGTATTTAATAAACGTATTTGTACTCTTGCTACCCACGTCTCCCGCCTCTGTAAAACCGAACCGTTGTGTCTTTCCACATTAATATTGGAAGTAAATGTATTTTGGCACAAGTTCCTCCTGCTAAACGTTCGGTTATCTCTCATTAATATTTGGGCTACATTTCAATTAATTGTTATTGCATTTGGAGGTTTAAAACAACAAAAACATTATCTTTTCAACTCAAAATCATTTTTTTATACATTGCATTTAAATACAATTCAAATAGAGTATGGTTTAAAAAAAAAACTATTCCTACCATCCACCAAATGTCTACCGCCTATTTCATGGCTGTAGCTTGTTTTTGGACTTCAAGATACCTGATTACGCGGAGAAAATAAATTGAGCATCGGCATGTCTTGGTTTGGCCAAAGATGGAGATCGAGGTAGCATCGTTTGAATTTGAATGAACCAATGACGAGAGAGCAGCCAGAGGTGTAAGACAAAGGGATATAGATCAAAAGAAGCGCAGGTGGCTTTTTTAGCGGGGCGAATTTTGATTTGTTTGGAGATTAACAGTTCCACTACTTCACGAAGAAGACAAACCGTTTGGTCAAAAGAAGAAACAGAACAGAAGTAAAACATCTCTGATCTGTCACAAAAGGTAAACAATGGCACAGCTTGTGTGTTCCCAGGGATTCCGGACCATTTGAGGAGAACCATTTGCCATGATTAAGACAGAGTAGAAACACAAGATAATACATCAAAGCAGAGCCGGCTTGAGGCATACGCGAACTTCGCTGCTGCGTGGGGCCCCGCGTGAACCAGGGGGCCCCCAAGAGTACATTAATTACATCGGAGATTTTTTCATTATAAATATTATTCTATATGCAGGACGTCGTTAAGCGGGCGAAAGTTAGAAAGCTTTTAGGAGCCCGCGGGCATCATAAACCGCTTTTCCGAGCAATCGACACCCCTCCTCTAATTAACAAAGTGGTACAATCCATCTGGTGCGCATCAGATCAATATTTGAAAGTTATAAAAGCCTTTGCGCTCGTTCAAAACAGTTAAAGCTGCGACGTTCGAGGGAGAGAGAGGGAGAGAGAGAGAGAGTTTTTTTTTTAACTAAGAGTTTGTTGTCCTGTTTCTGAGCTCTTTCCTTCCAAGCTGATGAGAACCGTTAGCTTGCGTTTTTCGCGTTTGCTTGAGATTAAACAACTAAGATAATTGTTATCTTAATATATGATTGTTCTTTGACTGAATACTGTCATAATTCGATCAAAATAATTAATACAATGTTAAATTAAACCAATACAATATTCATTTATTAATTAATATGACAAAAAAAATGCCAAAAATACTTGGAATTACATGAGTTGGTTAATACCAGCCGCTAGGGACAGGTATTGCAGGGGTGCCCATTACGTCGATCGCGATCGACTGGTAATGTCACTGCAAAGGCATTGTGAGTAGATCGCATGACATCGAAAAACGATCGTAATAAATGGCGAGGAAAAAAAAAAGTTTAAAAACTCTAGCATGCTTGCAAGACAGGGGCTAAAATGAATTGAAAGGACAGAACGTGTAAAAAGCGATTTTTAATCCAGCATTTACATGATTCTGCCGAATTTCCAACAAGCGTCTCTCTGTCAGCTGTGCGTGTGTGTGCGGCTGTGCGCGCATCGGGGCGGAGCTCCGTCACCGTGCGGCAGCAGCGGTCACGTGCGCGTTTTACTTCACTCACAATGTTGGATGCGAGTCGTGCGCTAGTCGAGTTTAAAAAAAAAAAATACAGAGAGGATGAGTGAAGAAACACAGCGGTCAAGTAAGTCTGCTATCAACTCGGACATTTTTGTACCTGAACAAGGATTTTATTTTGAAGTGTGTGTGTTTACTGCGGTTTAAAACCCAAATGACACTGAACAAACCATATACAGCAAACATCAGTTGGACAAAATAATGAAATAATACATTTATTTAATTAATAAAGCATTAAATAATTATATATATATATATATATATATATATATATATATATATATATATATATTATACACAACATAATAAGTTGTGTTTTTATAGTTGGTAGATCGCTTTGACTAGTTCATTTGAAAAGTAGATCGCGCACCGAAAAAGTGTTGGCACCCCTGCCCCAGGTGTTTGATCATTCTTTTGTTTTCGTGCTCAGTTGTTTTTTGTTTTTTTCATGATGTCCTTGTGCTCGATTGTTTTGTGTTTCATTCCCAGCTGTGTCTTGTTTAATTAATCGTCTCGTTGCCGTGTCCAGCTGCCCGTCTTTGTCGCTTCATTATGTTTTGTATTTTTTTTCTCACTCTGTGCACGACTGCACGTTGTCTTTGTCAGGTCGTCAGATGTGTTCGTCTGTACTCGAGTTCGTGTCTCGTTTTCGTCCTGCCCAGAGTTTTTCTTGCCATGTTGGATTTTTGTGAATGATCATCGCCTGTATTGTGAATCACGAGTTCTTTTTGGATTAAACCTTTTCGTCACCATTAACCCTTGCATCTCGTTGTGTCTGTGCTGTGCACGTGGGTCCTATCTCCAGCCTTGTGACAGTCGATTCTTGGCAGTATGTGCGCAAGAGAGATTTACAAGAGCAATAAACTTAGGATGATGGCCGAAATACTGCATCAATTTTGGTCGAAAATGAATGCCTGTCGAAAACGAGTTGATTGGCATATGTCACACTCATTGGGAAAAGTTTTTGGAGTAGAGGGGAAAAAATCCTGGCTACAGGTTGCTATCAAATGCCATGATTCTGATGTTTCAGTGTTTCTGTTTTTCAAGATTCAGTGTTTTTTAGTTAATGAAAAAGACTTGATGATGAACATGGCTTGAGCCAAGTGACAACTTTATATGTGGTTGTAACTTCATTGAACTGTTTGCTCAATCTTTTACCATGGCAACATTTATCCTAGAGGATTGTTAACTGCTGCCTGGCAGATAAGGCCAGACTTGGGTGGCTTGGAGCCACAAGAATCATGACTGGGACAGCGTGGGGCTGCAAGCACCCTTTCTTGGGCTGCTTGGAGTTACGACTGTTTGAGCCTGGTGCTGCAAGAGGTTGACTCGTGCAGCCTCGAGCCACGAGAACTTGACTGGGGCGGCCTTGAGCTGTGAAAGCTTGACCGAAGCTGCCTTGCACGACAAGAGCTTGACAGAAGCAGCCTTGGTGCGGTTGTGGCAAAAATTCAGTAACAGCTCCATCTGTGCCACAAAATGCTACGCTAATAATATTATACATTCTCCATTAACTGTAAAATTGTTGTTTATCTGTGAAGTATAGTAACATTATTTACTGTAAAATTAGTACATTTTCTTTCCTTGATGCAATTTTGGAAATGGTAATTGCCACACATTTTGACAAAATATTTGTTTAAAAAAATTGTAATGGGAGAAAACAAATACCGTAGCAATTTTTTTAAATATAACATTACAATTCCTTTTTAAAATGTGTCTATTTTTTTTTCCATTAAAAGTTCTTCCACTCAAAGCCAGATGGCAAAGAACGATCGACACCCTGATATTAATATCTGTCAATTTCCTTTTAACATTTTCCCCTGATTTGCAACTCACTCCAGTCTTTGCTGTGCACTTGAAGCCATCCTCAAGATTTATCCACACAAAGAATCTTTAAGTCACATAGTTCATCAAAGTATAGAGCATGTTTACTAAAAAGGAAAGTAAGTGTGGTGAAATTGCCAATATGACCACTAAGTACCATATCAAAACAGTACTCTGCATTTAACCATCCAGTAAAGTTAAACACTTATAGGCAAGACTTCTCATCACCATGGACAGAGGATAGATTGATAAAGCTTTACTATTAGGTGTCACTGTCAAACTCATGCTTTGTTCAGTAATTTTTTTTTTGTTGCAGATTCCTTTAAACAGTAAAATTATTTCTTTGAAAGCACAGAATTACCGATTATGTTTATGTAATTAATACATGACTAGTAATGTCATTTTTTTATGGATATGCTTGAAATTTGATTGAGCTATTGTTTTGGCAGCCGGTTTTTGTAGCCACTGTCTACTCTGCACATACAGTTTTGTTGGTATTGATGTTACCAGACGTTTCTGCTAAGAACTCGAAGATATTGGAGATCCATATGCAATCTTTAATGATCACAACCTACAAGGGGAAAATCAGAAATCGTGGTCAGGCGCCACAAGGTCAGGGCAGCAAACATCGAGGGTGCAGAGAACAAGCCAGGTCAGTAGCAATATAGGAAGCAGGGAAACACTCCGAGATGTTGGCCGTGGCAAAACAAGACTTCACAACTGTCTCTTCTCTGTTTATTTAAATAGTGAAAACAATGAATGACAGCTGGATTTTTAATAATTCCTGGGTTCTTTAACTAAGTGCAACCTCTGGGGACTCGCATGAGCGTAACGTGTTTGTGCATAGCTACCCCAACATTTTGCACCATGGCCCTTTTTTAGTTGTGAATTTATCAGAAATTTATCAATGTACTGTATCGGTCAAAAACGTATTGTTAACATTTCTGCAGTTCTTATTAAACTTAAATAAATCTCATAAAGGGGTCTGGGAGTTGCATGTAGAATATTGTAAGTGCACTGTAACAATATATTGTAAGTGGCCTAAAAATTATCATAAAAACAAAAATGTTTGTTTGCTGACAAAGATAAAATGTCCCAATTTATTAAAACCTGTTACCCCAGCCAAACATTCAGAATGCTACAGTAATTTACTTCAGCAACGATTAGTGTCATCCTTGACATTAGTGCAGATGCATTTTTTAGTTCATCCTTCTGAAGCAAATCTCTGTGTATTATTTATGTAGAGATAAAAACCACAATACTTTTGTGTACCTCTTTACTTTTTTGGAAAAAGAAGTTCGTTTAATCTAATAATTAAAAGGCTAACTTGCATTAGATAATACTAGTGTAATATCTGCTGGCTATTGAGGGAAGGCTGAAGGTTTAGGGCCCAGATCACTGTCCATGGTGCTGATGCAAATACAGTATAGGCACACACACACACA
>SOMO01000086.1:114509-143236 GCA_028128575.1 Paedocypris carbunculus
TTCTGATTGTTTATGCATACATTTTAATATGGATTTACAGGAACGTTTTCTGAATGGTGTTCTTTTGGGCAACGTTTTCGGTCGACCGCAGTGGCAAGTATTATTCATCATTATGGGCTGTTTTTCGTTTGCGACGTCTCAAATTCGATACTCGATTCCTGAAGAAATGAACAAAGGCGCCCTGATCGGTAATTTAGCTCTGGATTTAGGGTTGGATATAAAAATACTTCGGGCAGGCCGAGCGCGCATCGTAACTGGCGAAAGCGTCGAGTACGCCGAGCTTAAAGCAGACAAAGGGATTTTAGTAGTGAAAGAGAGAATAGACCGAGAGCATCTTTGCGGTGACATCACCCCGTGCAGTTTCAGCTTCGAGATCATTCTAGAAAACCCAATGGAGCTGCACCAAGTCACTGTCGAAATCACCGACGTAAATGATAATTCTCCGGTTTTCGAAAAGAAACGTATTATTTTCGAGATTAGCGAATCGGCTACTATAGGCTCAGGCTTTGCTTTGGAAAGAGCGTTTGATCCTGATGTTGGAATAAACTCACTGCAAAATTACGTTTTAACAGAAAATCATTATTTTATTCTTAAACAGAGCCCAAACCCTGACGGAACCAAGTATGTGGAGATGGTCCTTGATAAATCATTAGACCGAGAAAAGAAGCCCAATATCTCTCTGGAGCTGATGGCTGTAGATGGAGGAAACCCGCCGAGGTCAGGCTCCGTTAATATCTATGTTACTGTTTTAGACGTGAATGACAACGCCCCTGTATTTAATCAAACAGTCTATAGAGCGTTTGTAATGGAAAACGCACAGAAATCAACTCATTTAATCACAGTAAAAGCTACGGATGCAGATAGTGGTACAAACGGACAAATCCTATATTCATTTTCAGATATAAAAGAGCAATTCAAAGATATTTTTAATATTAATGGCGAGTCAGGCGTGGTGACTGTTGTAGGTAAAGTTGATTTTGAAAAAGACAAGCGATTTGAAATAAGAGTTAAAGCTATTGATCGAGGTGGCTTGACGAGCACAAGTAAACTTATAATTGAAGTAATTGACGTGAATGATAACGCCCCTGTGATAAGTGTGATGTCTCTTTCCAGTCCTATATCAGAACATTCGCTTCCGGGCACAACAATTGCAATAATTAATGTAAAGGACGCGGATTCAGGACGGAATGGACAGGTTACTTGCTCTATTGATAAAAACCTTCCATTCAGTATCAAATCATCCCTATCAAATTATTATAATTTGATAACAGATGCCACACTTGATCGTGAATCAAAATCTGAGTATAATATCACTGTCATAGTCACTGACTCTGGATCCCCACTACTCTCGAGTTCAACATTGCTCCATCTCAAAGTTTCTGATATAAATGATAACTCACCAATGTTTGATCAGAAAAGCTATTCTGCCCAAGTCCCCGAAAATAACTCGCCGGGCTTGTCCGTGTGCGTTGTGACGGCAAAAGATTTAGACTGGAAACAAAACTCTAAAGTTTCATATTTTTTAGAAGATGCTCATATCGGTGCAGCTTCGATTTCATCTTACATATCTGTAAACTCAGAAAGTGGTGTAGTGCAGGCAGTTAGATCGTTTGATTACGAGCAAATAAAACAAATACAATTTGTAGTAAGAGCGCAGGACGGAGGTTCTCCACCTCTCAGCAGCAACGTGACTGTGAAAATAAAGATTCAAGATCAGAACGACAACGCGCCTCAGATTCTGTATCCGGTCCAGTCCGGCGCATCTGTGGTGGCTGAAATAGTGCCTCGCTCGGCAGATGTGGGTTATCTGGTGACTAAAGTGGTGGCTGTGGATGTGGACTCTGGACAGAACGCCTGGCTCTCGTACAAGCTGCAGAAAGCCACAGACAGGGCGCTGTTTGAAGTGGGCGCACAGAACGGAGAGATCAGAACCGTTCGCCAAGTGACAGATAAAGACGCGGTGAAACAGAGACTCAGTGTTGTGGTGGAGGACAACGGGCAGCCCCCTCGATCAGCTACAGTCAATGTGAACGTGGCGCTGGCGGACAGTTTCCCGGAGCTGCTCTCGGAGTTCAGCGACTTCACGCTCCACGACAAGGAGCACAACGACAGTCTGACTTTCTATCTGGTCTTGGCTCTGGCCGGGGTGTCGTTCCTCTTCATCGTGTCCATCGTCGCTATACTGTCGGTGAAGTGCTACAGATGGAGACGCGAGCGAATGTTCAGTAAATCTGGTGCGAATCTTCCAGTTATTCCGTATTACCCGCCTCTTTACGCAGATGTAGGAGGCGCGGGGACTTTACAGCACGTTTACAATTACGAGGTGTGTAGAACCGCGGACTCCAGAAAGAGCGACCTGAAATACGCCAAACCTTGTAGCGAGAGCGTCATTAGTCTGGACTGCAGTGGACCGCAGACACTTGCTCACGGACAGAGAGAAACACTGAGACATAAAGAAAGTAAGGATCAGGTGAGAAACTGCTTTATTATTTGTTCTGCAAAAACGATTGTAATTTAAAGAGCTTTCATTTAGTCGAGTTGTTATAATATTGTTCTAAGCGTGATAATTTGGGAAGCAGAAATTCCTTTTTTGCAACTTATTGTAATGAATTTTCGATAGCAACTGACTTAATCGCAAAAAGACTCGTCTATTGTTACATGTTTCTTATGTTTTTTCTGTTTTTATTTTAGTTTTTTTTTTACTTTGCAATTAACGTATTTTATTAGCATTTTTAAATTTGAAATTTAAAATTTTAAAAACATGTTATTAATGGTCAGGCATTTATTGAAAATCTTTGTATTAATATAAGCTGAAATTTGAGATTAGAGTCCTAATTTATTGCAAAGCAATTCACAGGTTAAGGCTGTAAACCCTTCTTATTATGATGTGTTTAATGAAAATCATCTCTCTCCCTTATGTTATTACAATTCAAATTATGCTGTTGTTGTTTCCCACATGTAGTCTATGGTGCTGTCCAAGGTCCTGAAAAAAATGATGCGGTTTAAATCTCAACACAGTTCAAAGAATTTTCTAAATATCTCACTCCTTAACAAAAAAAAACATCGCACTGCTTGATACGTTAATATACTCCTTTTACGTAAACGCTTATTTAAAAAGATACTTGCCTCCTTTTTATTATATTTCAATATATTTTAATAGATTTATTATATATTTTTATAATCATATCTGCTTATAATAGCTTTTTTAGCCTGCATTATAGCATGGTTAACACACAATTATTAAAACATTTGTTTTGACTTTATTAGGTATATATACACACACGCACACACACTACGTGCGCGCGCACACACACACACACACACACACACACACACACACACGCTAACCCATGTAGTTCATCATAACGGTCTCACAGTGCCGCTGTTGGTTTATATGTTATCAGAGAGAGAGAGAGTGAGAGAGAGAAATCACGTTGGCAGTTCAATGTTTTTGTATACTGATTTCGGTGTTTCTAGTTATTCATCACACTCATCCGTCATTGGTGTCGTGTTTGTGTTTTTTTCTGCTAATCAGGAGTATCACATTTTTGTTTTGATCCGCTGGAATATATCGGACAGAACAATGGCATGCCGAATGTTTCTTTTCATTTGGTCTCTTTCTCTCGGATCAGCTTTCGGGCAGCTCAGTTACTCCATTCCTGAAGAAATTGCAAGAGGCTCTATAGTCGGAAACATCGCACAGGATTTGGGTTTGGATTTAAAGAGACTGAAATCGGGGAAAGCGCGTATATTTACAGGAGACAGTGCGGAATATATCGAGCTAAATAAAGAAAGAGGAGTCCTACTGATCAGAGAGAGAATTGACCGAGAAGCGCTATGCGCACAGACGACGCCATGCGCGATACATTTACAGATTTTTCTGGAAAATCCAATTGAGTTTTACTCTGTAACAATCGAAATTACTGATGTAAATGACAATTCGCCCGATTTTAAACGGACAGCGATGTATTTCGCAATAAGTGAATCAGTTGTAACTGGTGCAGTTTTTGCTTTAGAGAGTGCAATGGATTTGGACGTTGGAACAAACAGTTTACAGAATTATTTTATAAAGCCGACAGATAATTTTGCTTTAAAATTACTAAATCAAGCCAATGGCAATGATATTGTTGAGATGATTCTTCAAAAGCCTCTTGACCGTGAGCAGCAGGAGCATTTGTCTCTGGTTCTGACTGCAGTAGATGGAGGAGACCCGCAATTGTCCGGTACTGCACAGATTCACATCACTGTTCTAGACGCGAACGATAATGCGCCTGTTTTCACTCAGAAAATATATAAAACGAGTGTTACTGAAAATGCTGCTGAAGGAACAATTATTTTATCAGTCAGTGCTACAGATATGGACATTGGATCTAATAGCAAAATTACATATTTTGTTACAAATACTATTGACAATATTCCGCAGTTGTTTAGCATTAATGGAACAAATGGCGATCTGAGAGTAAACGGAAATATTGATTACGAAAAGGCTCGTCATTACCATATTCATGTTCAAGCGAGAGATGACGGAGGTCTGACCGATTCTTGTAAAATTGACTTAGACGTAATAGACGTGAATGACAATAAACCAAACATTAAAGTAATGTCTAAATTAACCACGATGTTAGAGAATTCTGATTCTCAAACTGTTGTTAGTGTAATCCATGTACAAGACCCAGACTCTGCAGAAAATGGTAAAATATACTGTTCTGTCGAACAAAATATTCCATTTAGCTTAAAATCGACATCAGCTCATTTTTTCAGTGTTGTTACAGATGGTGATTTAGACCGAGAAATAAATTCCGAGTACAACATCAGTGTGACGTGCTCGGATGAGGGCACACCCTCTCTCTCCAGCAGGGTCACTCTGTCCTTACTGATCTCGGACGTAAACGATAACCCGCCTGTGTTTGAGAAGAGCTTGTACGAAGCTTCCGTTCAAGAAAACAATGCACCCTCTCACTCCATTTGTACAGTCAGAGCCAGAGACGCGGATTTCCAGCAGAACGCGCGCGTGTCTTACATGCTGGAAGAATCGTCAGTGAACGGAGTACCGGTGTCCTCGATAGTGTCGATCGATGCGAATAGTGGCGTCATTCACGCGATCAAATCTTTCGATTTTGAGCAAAAGAAAGAGTTTGAATTTTATGTGAATGCGCAGGACGGTGGATCCCCGCCTCTCAGCAGCAACGTGACCGTAAAAATTGTGATTCTGGATCAGAACGACAACGCGCCTCAGATTCTGTACCCGGTCCAGTCCGGCGCTTCTGTGGTGGCTGAAATAGTGCCTCGCTCGGCTGATGTGGGTTATCTGGTGACTAAAGTGGTGGCTGTGGATGTGGACTCTGGACAGAACGCCTGGCTCTCGTACAAGCTGCAGAAAGCCACAGACAGGGCGCTGTTTGAAGTGGGCGCACAGAACGGAGAGATCAGAACCGTTCGCCAAGTGACAGATAAAGACGCGGTGAAACAGAGACTCAGTGTTGTGGTGGAGGACAACGGGCAGCCCCCTCGATCAGCTACAGTCAATGTGAACGTGGCGCTGGCGGACAGTTTCCCGGAGTTGCTCTCAGAGTTCAGCGACTTCACGCTTCACGACCAGGAGCACAACGACAATCTGACTTTCTATCTGGTCTTGGCTCTGGCCGTTGTGACGTTCCTCTTCATCGTGTCCCTCATCGCTATACTGTCAGTGAAGTGCTACAGATGGAGACGCGAGAGGATGTTCAGTAAATCTGCCGCAAATCTTCCAGTTATTCCGTATTATCCGCCTCTTTACGCAGATGTAGGAGGCACGAGAACTTTACAACACGTTTACAATTATGACGTTTGCAGAACTGAGGATTCCAGAATAAGCGACCAGACGCACCGTAGACCTAGTGAGAGCGTTATTAGTTTTGACACTGGAGCCCAGACACTCAGGCACACGCAGAATGACACGATGAAGCCAGACGAATTAATCAATCTGGTGAGTAGCAGTGTTTGTTTTTTTTTTCTTTGTCTGAAAAAATATAGAGGTGTTTGTTTGTTCTTTTACTTGTGTTGTAAATTGCTATTTGGTGTATGGCGTTAGAAAGATTGTGCCGAAGAGATTTCATAATGTTTTCTATCATTAGCAAGCACTTTAGTGGTTTAGTAGTGTGGAGTCTTTTTTCATTAACAACAACAATTATTTTGAGCTTTATGTTGACTGTTTTAGTCATGATTTTGAAATTGTCTGTGTGGTTTTCGTTCGATTGCTCGCGCGCCCTCAAGCATAATTTCTGAATGATGAGTTTTAATTTGTTTCCTTATTTTTCGGAGAGTGGTGTGTTTTAAGTGTTTTGATGATATATGATACATTGATAAAAAAAATAGCAGAAATAAATTAACCGAAGTAGATTCTCAAAAACTTTTTAACTTTACACAGAGCAGTCAGTGTTTAAAGTATTTAATTGTGTTATATCTGTTGTTTTGAATTATTACCCTAAAGTTAGGATATTTCTAATTTTTAATGGAGCGTGTTTCTTTTATGTTTTTGCGCTGACCATGGTGCTGATAATATTTGTTAAAATTAAAGTTTTCTTACTACGATACTGTAATTTTTTTTAAGTTTTAAATACAATGTATATTTAATTATGTAATTTACACGTTAGAATTTATTTCTGCCTTTTGTTGTTCTAAATTTGTAGTTTGTCAATACTGGCTCATACCTACTTCAAATTCCAATTTCATCTTCAGCTTTATTTCATTTAAAAGTACTTAATTTAATTATCTTATTTCACGAATGTCTGCATACATACATGTGTTAGTTGATAACGTTTTTTTTAATGCACGTGTGTTTCGGATATCTTTTGTACGCGAATCATTTCCCTTTTAAGATCTTCAAAAATAAATTACTTTTCTGATGAATTATGTAGTTCATCATAATCGTCTCGCAGTGCCGCTGTTGGATTACGCGTCAATTTAAACCAGTTTTTCCCTAGCCTTCTCTATTTTGTTCAGAGGGAGAGAACTGCTTGAGTATGCAGTCAGTTGAAGAAAGACAACTGAACGAATATGTTCTGAATGTAAAAGCTTTTCACGGAGGACGTTTGTGGTTCTACTGACGTTTTTGTTTGTTCATGCATTTATACACAAATCATTTCACTGCTTTTCTGTCTGTGGATTTATTCTGAAGGACACGAGAGTGTCTTTTCTCATAATATACTGGAATATGTCGAACAAAACAATGGCGCGACGCATGGTGCTACTTTTTTACAGTCTTTCTTTGCGCTCAGCTCTCGGGCAGGTCAGTTACTCGATTCCAGAAGAAATGACTAAAGGGTCTTTGGTCGGAAACATCGCGCAGGATTTGGGTTTGGATTTGAAGAGGCTGAAATCAGGTAAAGCGCGTATTTATACAGGAGACAGCGCGGAATATATTGAGCTGAAAAAAGAGAAAGGAGTCCTGCTGATCAGAGAGAGAATAGACCGAGAAGCGCTGTGCGAACAGACGACGCCTTGTGCTATTCATTTACAGATTATTCTGGAAAATCCGATGGAGTTTTTTTCAGTTACAGTAGAAATTAAAGATGTAAATGATAATTCGCCCGTTTTTAAACAGATGGAGATGTCGTTCAGAATCAGTGAATCAGCTGCAACCGGGGCCGTTTTTGCTTTAGAGAGAGCTATTGATTTAGACGTTGGGATTAACGGTCTGCAGAATTATATGTTGACCCCATCTAATAGTTTTGCTTTAAATATATTAAATCAAGCGGATGGTAATAAACTTGTTGAGATGATTCTTCAAAAGCCTCTTGACCGTGAGCAGCAGGAGCATTTGTCTCTGGTTCTGACTGCAGTAGATGGAGGAGACCCGCAATTGTCCGGTACTGCACAGATTCACATCACTGTTCTAGACGCGAACGATAATGCGCCTGTTTTCACTCAGAAAATATATAAAACGAGTGTCGCAGAAAATGCTGTTATAGGCACAATTGTTTTATCAGTCAGTGCTACAGATATGGACCATGGATCTAATAGCAAAATAACATATTTTATTACAAACACTCTTGCCAATGTCCCGCAGTTGTTTAGTGTTAATGGCTCAAATGGTGATGTGAGAGTTAATGGAAATATTGATTACGAAAAGGCTCGTCATTACCACATTCATGTTCAAGCAAGAGATGACGGAGGTCTGACGGATTCGTGTAAAATTGAATTAGATGTAATGGACTTAAATGACAATAACCCGAACATTAACATTATGTCTCAACTTGCCTCCATTTTAGAAAATTCTAGTTCTGGAACTGTTGTCACAATGATGAACGTGCAAGACCCAGATTCTGCAGAAAATGGCAAAATTAACTGTTTTGCTGATGGAAATATTCCATTCAGTCTAACATCAACAACTGTGAATTTCTTTAGTATAGTAACTAATGGTGATTTGGACCGAGAGAGAGACTCCGAGTATAACATCAGTGTGACGTGCTCGGATGAGGGCACACCCTCTCTCTCCAGCAGCGTCACTCTGTCCTTACTGATCTCGGACGTAAACGATAACGCGCCTGTGTTTGAGAAGAGCTTGTACGAGGCTTCAGTTCAAGAAAACAACGCACCCTCTCACTCCATTTGTACAGTCAGAGCCAGAGACGCGGATTTCCAGCAGAACGCGCGCGTGTCTTACATGCTGGAAGAATCGTCAGTCAACGGAGTACCGGTGTCCTCGATAGTGTCGATCGGTGCTGATAGTGGCGTCATTCACGCGATCAAATCTTTCGATTTTGAGCAGATCAAAGTGTTTGAAATTCGCGTAAAAGCGCAGGACGGAGGATCTCCGCCTCTCAGCAGCAACATAAGCGTTCAAATCACAATCCTGGATCAGAACGACAACGCGCCTCAGATTCTTTACCCGGTCCAGTCCGGCGCTTCTGTGGTGGCTGAAATAGTGCCTCGCTCGGCTGATGTGGGTTATCTGGTGACTAAAGTGGTGGCTGTGGATGTGGACTCTGGACAGAACGCCTGGCTCTCGTACAAGCTGCAGAAAGCCACAGACAGGGCGCTGTTTGAAGTGGGCGCACAGAACGGAGAGATCAGAACCGTTCGCCAAGTGACAGATAAAGACGCGGTGAAACAGAGACTCGGTGTTGTGGTGGAGGACAACGGGCAGCCCCCTCGATCAGCTACAGTCAATGTTAACGTGGCGCTGGCGGACAGTTTCCCGGAGCTGCTCTCAGAGTTCAGCGACTTCACGCTTCACGACAAGGAGCACAACGACAATCTGACTTTCTATCTGGTCTTGGCTCTGGCCGTGGTGTCGTTTTTCTTTATCGTGTCCATCATCGCTATACTGTCGGTGAAGTGCTACAGATGGAGACGCGAGCAAATGTTCAGTAAATCTGGCGCGAATCTTCCAGTTATTCCGCATTTTCCGCCTCTTTACGCAGACGTGAAAGGCACGGGGACTTTACAGCACGTTTACAATTATGAAGTTTGCCGAACCGCAGATTCCAGAAAAAGCGACCACACTGTTAGACCTTATAGTGAGAGCGTTATTAGTTTGGACACCGGTGGAACGCAGACACTCAGGCACACGCAGAATGACACGATGAAGCGAGATGAATTTATCAATCAGGTGAGTTGAAGCGTTTGTTTACTTTTTGTCTGAAAAACTAAATAGGTGTTGCGTTGTAATTTTATACTTGACTTATAAAGATGTGGAGAGTGTTAAGATTAGATTGTTTTCATCCGTTTGCAAGAAATTTATTTTTGTGGGATCCTTGTCTTTAGCAACAGACTGTACACATATTTCGTTGACTGTTGAAGTCATGATTTGGAGATTTTCGGTGTAGTTTTCGTTCTAGTGACGCGCGCGCTGGTTGTGTGTGTGTGTGTGTGTGTGTGTGTGTGTGTGTGTGTGTGTNNNTAGTAGTAGTAGTAGTAGTAGTAGTAGTAGTAGTAGTAGTAGTAGTATCATGATTATTATTATCATCATCATTATCATCATCATCATCATCATCATCATTATTATTATTATTGTTTATATTATTATTATTATTAACAATATTAATATATGATAAATATACAATTTTAAATTGTTTCCATTATTCTGTTTTTTATTTTATTTTAAGTAAGCACAATCAATATTAGTAATCATTAAAGCAAAACATTTCGCCTTTACAGTCATGTTGTAATATACGGCTAAGTGCTGTAAGTGCCGCTGTTGGTCAATCTGTGTTCGTGTTTAACGTTATATGCACTTTCATCTTCTGACATCACACCATTCTCCGTGTCAGTTTTGCAGCTCTCTCTGCTGTGTCAGTAGTCTGGAACTGGTGTGATTATTTCCGTAAATTGCGTAAATGACCGTTTAATTGGCTTGAGAAAGTAATGTATAAAATGCTAGTTTCTATCTGTTTTGTTGCTCAGAGCGGCACGTCTCAGGCACGTTTTGAGCATCGACTGCTGCATTTTTTGCTCTGCGTCTTTGTCATGGCGCCAGCGCACGCGCAAGTCCGTTATTCGATTCCAGAAGAGATGTCAAAGGGATCGCTAGTGGGAAATATCGTTCAGGATCTCGGTTTGGATATTAGGAGACTGAAATCTGGTCGAGCGCGGATCTTTACAGAGGACAGTCGTGAGTACATCGCTCTGAATGTAGATAAAGGGACACTGGTGGTGAAAGAGAGGATAGACAGAGAAGAGCTGTGTGCAGAAGTGTCTCCCTGCTCTTTACACTTTCAGATCATTCAAGAAAACCCAATTGAGCTGCACAGAATAGATATAGAAATATTAGATATTAATGATCACGCTCCTGTTTTTATGGAAAGAGATATAACATTTCAGATTAGTGAATCTGCTTTGTCTGGATCTCGATATTCTATTGACAGCGCCCATGATCCTGATGTAGGTCAAAATTCTATTCAAGCTTATAAATTAAATTCAAACGATTATTTTGTGCTTAAAACTTTGTCTCATCCGGACGGTACAAAATACGTTGAAATGATTTTGCAAACACTGTTAGACAGAGAAAAACTGGCTGAAATTAAACTAGTGTTATCAGCGTATGACGGTGGCTCTCCTCAAAAAACTGGAACAATAAAGATTAATATTATTGTCTTGGACGCAAACGACAACGCTCCTGTTTTCAGTCAGGCTGTTTATACCGCACTGATCGCTGAAAACACTCCGCCTGGTTCCGTAGTGCTAAAGGTGAGCGCTAGTGATGCCGATCAAGGGATGAATAAGGAAGTGTCATATTCTTTTTCTCAAACTAGCAAAATTATGTCTAATTCATTTAGTATAGGTCTATCGACTGGCGAAGTTGTAGTTACTGGTCCTCTAGACTTTGAAAAAAATAAAAAATATGAATTGAATGTAGTAGCCACGGACAGTGGTGATTTAACAGATACAGCTAAAGTTATGGTGGAAATCACAGACGTAAATGACAACTATCCTGTGATTAGTGTGATATCATTTTCGAACCCACTGCCAGAAAACTCAGCTCCCGAAACGGTGATTGCTATGTTAAACGTTAAAGATTTAGATTCAGAGAAAAATGGATTGGTGAGATGCACAACTACCTCAAGTCTACCTTTCAGAATTAAACAGACCACGTCAAATATTTACAGTTTAATCACTGATAAGCTTTTAGACCGTGAACAAATTTCTGAATATAACGTCACAATTACAGCTGCGGACGAGGGTTCCCCGTCTTTATCTTCCAATAAATCATTAAATCTTAAAATCTCTGACGTAAATGACAATGTTCCCGTGTTTGAGCGTCAGTCTTACACAGCGTCTGTGCTGGAGAATAATTCTCCCGGAGTCTCAATTTTATCTGTTCGCGCGCTAGACAAAGACTCCGGGAATAACGCGCGAGTTTCCTATTTTCTAGAAGACTTTTTGTTGAACGGAATCCCAGCCTCCGTATTTATTTCAGTGAACGCAGAAACCGGGGAGATTCGTGCTGTTCGTTCTTTCGATTATGAGCAAACGAAAGAATTTAGCATCCGCGTAAAAGCGCAGGACGGAGGATCCCCGCCTCTCAGCAGCAACGTCACCGTAAACATAATGATTCTGGATCAGAACGACAACGCGCCTCAGATTCTGTACCCGGTCCAGTCCGGCGCTTCTGTGGTGGCTGAAATAGTGCCTCGCTCGGCAGATGTGGGTTATCTGGTGACTAAAGTGGTGGCTGTGGATGCGGACTCTGGACAGAACGCCTGGCTCTCGTACAAGCTGCAGAAAGCTACAGACAGGGCGCTGTTTGAAGTGGGCGCACAGAACGGAGAGATCAGAACCGTTCGCCAAGTGACAGATAAAGACGCGGTGAAACAGAGACTCAGTGTTGTGGTGGAGGACAACGGGCAGCCCCCTCGATCAGCTACAGTCAATGTGAACGTGGCGCTGGCGGACAGTTTCCCCGTGATGCTCTCAGAGTTCAGCGACTTCACGCTCCACGACAAAGGGCACAACGACAATCTGACTTTCTATCTGGTCTTGTCTCTGGCCGTGGTGTCGTTCCTCTTCATCGTGTCTATCATCGCTATACTGTCAGTGAAGTGCTACAGATGGAGACGCGAAGGGATGTTCAGTAAAACTGGCGCGAATCTTCCAGTTTTTCCCTATCCGCCTCTTTACGCAGATGTAGGAGGCGCGGGAACTTTACAGCGCGTTTACAATTATGAGGTTTGTAGAACCGCAGACTCCAGAAATAGCGATCTAAAGTACTTCACTAAGAGTGTCGTTGGTCTGGACAGTGGAGCGCAGACACTAGAGAACTCGTGGAGAGAAACGCTGAGACGTGAGGAGTTTGACGATCAGGTGAGATGGTTTTTTATTTCTTTGTCTTCTTTTATATTTTGGAGTTTGTTTTTAGATATGTAATGGTCGGAAAGATTGTTTGCAGAAGTTTTTGAGTTTTCTTTTCTTTAAAAATAGACTAAGCGCACGTCTTTTTAAAATGGTTTTTGTGTTACCTTATTCTCTGGAGAGAAAAAAGGGTAAAAAAAAAAGTACAAAGTCATGAACAATCTGACAAAAAGAATAATTTTGAAAAGTCCAAAATATTTTCTGAAGAAAACGTAATAAACTATAATCTATCGTATCTGTACAGCTAAACATGATAGAATATCTGAAAAACTAACAGAAATTGACAGCGCAAGCAAGAAAAAAACCGTAAAAGAATTAAACACTAAATATTAAAGAAACAAACCAATGAATTGCACAGGACATCAAAACAAAGGAGGAAAAAAAAAACACATCAGGACATTTAAAGAAAAAATTGCAACTTCAGAAATGTACAAAAACAACAGTTTGGGGAAAACAATAATCATGTTCATGCATGATATTGTCACGAACCTGGAAGTGAGCACTTGACGGCGTGATGAATTCAAACTTTTATTCACAAAACTGTAGAGGGTAACAAAAAAGGAAGGCCAGAAATACAAATAACACAAAACACAGAGCCACGGAGATGTGGCTCCGTAACGGACTGACAGGTGGCAACTCATCAGTCTCAGCAAACCCCTTTTAAGGCCAACGCCAATCAGCTGCAGGTTTTGTTGAGGCTGATGAGCTGCTAGTCCGTGATCAGATCCTCTTCTTCTTTGGCTGCCAGTGAGCCAAGGAGCAGTACCAGATATAAGCAAAAAAGACTGTGGCCGTGTGGACCGCCAATATCAAATATAAATTACAAAGGAAATAAATGTACTTTTGTAAGAAAAATGCAGAAATACATACGTGAAAACTAAATATTTAAATAGTTGTATGTTATCACAACAAATAGGAAATAAATGTGCTTGAATCACCCCTTATGATGCAGATGAATTGACAAGTTTTGTACCAAACAAACAGTCGGTACTTAACGTAGAGTGTGGCTTGCAAACTTCCTTTGTAACAGCAGCAGCAACAACAACAACAACAACAACAACAACAACACGAAGAAAGTACATAAGTACGTTTATTTCCTCTGTCATTTACGGTATATTTGATTTTGGTGGTTTTTGTCCTCCATATGGATGCGCTGTCCGAGGTCCTGTAATTTCCAAGTTAATAGTTATGTTTTATTATTACATGTCAACAATCAGCGTTACTCTAAAATGAGTGTCTTATGAATCAGGTTAATTTGATTCATTTTCCGTTTTGTCCGTTTCAATTTATAAGTTTTGCTCAATACTGAAAAAAATGTCTTCCCATCCCAGAAATTAATCCCATATTACACATTGCAATTTCTTTATTTAGGTAAGTAGTTGCATTGTTCATTTAATAATATTTGATTTTGACTAATTACTGATTTTGTAGTGTTAGCATGCCAGAGGAGACTGGCACCAGTGAACCGGGTTCTCCCTAGGGTTTTCCTCTCCGCATTCCGTCAGGGAGGTTTTTTATCTGTTGCATATGTTGCTTGCTCACTGGCCATAGTCATAGCCATTACCTTAACTAACACCAACGAACAAAGAATAACATGCAATGATCTTCTATTTTTACATTTTCACACATTCACTTAAATACAGTTGAAACCGCGAAAAGCACCTTACAGATGCACTGAACTTGAACTTAATATTTAAATGATAATTATTACCACAAATGATCAAAAAACTAAAAGAATAACAACAACGTTTGTGTTTTGATTCTACATCCTTCTGTTACAGCTTTTACTAGTGTTTTTTTGACACAAATAAATATTTTCGTAATAATTGCAATCATTATGAAATCTATATTTAGGCATTTGACGTATTGCAGAATTTTGTATAAACGCTAAGTGACGCTGTTTGTTAGTTTCTGTATTTTTTCGTTTGACACTCCTCCAATTCCTGACATAGAACATTGTCCATTTCAGACTGTGTTCTCTCACTGGACCATGTGTGTATTTTCTCACTCTACAGTGTTGAGACCATGTCTTTAATTTACTGTGGATTGTCGTTGGGCCGATTTTAAAAGATCTTTGAAATGCTGGGTTTTAACTATTATGTTGCTCTGAGCGGCATGATTTACACACGGATTGCGCATCGGCTGTTGCAGCGTCTCCTGCTCTGTGCCTTTGTCATGGCGGCAGCGCGCGCGCAGGTCCGTTATTCGATTCCAGAAGAGATGACAAAGGGATCGTTAGTGGGAAATATCGTGCAGGATCTCGGTTTGGATATTAAGAGACTGAAATCTGGTCGAGCGCGGATCTTTACTGAGGACAGTCGTGAGTACATCGCTCTGAATGTGGATAAAGGGACACTGGTGGTGAAAGAGAGGATAGACAGAGAAGAGCTGTGTGCACAAGTGTCTCTCTGCTCTTTACACTTTCAGATCATTCTAGAAAACCCAATTGAGCTGCACAGAATAGATATAGAAATATCAGATATTAATGACCACCATCCTGTTTTTATGAAAAAAGATAACACATTTCAGATCAGTGAATCTGCTTTGGCTGGATCTCGATATTCTATTGACAGCGCCTATGATCCCGATGTAGGTCAAAATTCGCTTCAGTCTTATACATTAAATTCAAACGATCATTTTGTGCTTAAAACTTTGTCTCATCCGGACGGTACAAAATACGTTGAAATGTTTTTAAAGACTCCGTTAGACAGAGAAAAACAATCTGAAATTAAATTAGTGTTATCAGCATATGATGGCGGCTCTCCACAGAAAACTGGAACAATAAAGATTAATATTATTGTGTTGGACGCAAACGACAACGCTCCTGTTTTCAGTCAGGCTGTTTATACCGCACTGATCGCTGAAAACACTCCGCCTGGTTCCGTAGTGCTGAAGGTGAGCGCTAGTGATGCAGATCAGGGAATGAATAAAGAAGTGTCATATTCTTTCTCGGAAAGCAGCGAAAGGTTCTTAGATAAGTTTAAAATTGATTCAACTTATGGTGACATTGTAGTCATCGGACCACTAGATTTTGAAAAAAATAAAAAATATGAATTGAATGTAGTAGCCACGGACAGTGGTGATTTAACAGATACAGCTAAAGTTATGGTGGAAATCACAGACGTAAATGACAACTATCCTGTGATTAGTGTGATATCATTTTCGAACCCACTGCCAGAAAACTCAGCTCCCGAAACGGTGATTGCTATGTTAAACGTTAAAGATTTAGATTCAGAGAAAAATGGATTGGTGAGATGCACAACTACCTCAAGTCTACCTTTCAGAATTAAACAGACCACGTCAAATATTTACAGTTTAATCACTGATAAGCTTTTAGACCGTGAACAAATTTCTGAATATAACGTCACAATTACAGCTGCGGACGAGGGTTCACCGTCTTTATCTTCCAAAAAATCATTAAATCTTAAAATCTCTGACGTAAATGACAATGTTCCCGTGTTTGAGCGTCAGTCTTACACCGCGTCTGTGCTGGAGAATAACTCTCCCGGAGTCTCAATTTTATCTGTTCGCGCGCTAGACAAAGACTTCGGGAATAACGCGCGAGTTTCCTATTTTTTAGAAAACTTTTTGTTGAATGGGGTCGCAGCCTCCGCATTTATTTCAGTGAACTCAGAAAGCGGGGAGATTCGTGCTGTTCGTTCTTTCGATTATGAGCAAACGAAAGAATTTAGCATCCGCGTAAAAGCGCAGGACGGAGGATCCCCGCCTCTTAGCAGCAACGTCACCGTAAACATAATGATTCTGGATCAGAACGACAACGCGCCTCAGATTTTGTACCCGGTCCAGTCCGGAGCTTCTGTGGTGGCTGAAATAGTGCCTCGCTCGGCAGATGTGGGTTATCTGGTGACTAAAGTGGTGGCTGTGGATGCGGACTCTGGACAGAACGCCTGGCTCTCGTACAAGCTGCAGAAAGCTACAGACAGGGCGCTGTTTGAAGTGGGCGCACAGAACGGAGAGATCAGAACCGTTCGCCAAGTGACAGATAAAGACGCGGTGAAACAGAGACTCGGTGTTGTGGTGGAGGACAACGGGCAGCCCCCTCGATCAGCTACAGTCAACGTGAACGTGGCGCTGGCGGACAGTTTCCCCGTGATGCTCTCAGAGTTCAGCGACTTCACGCTTCACGACCAGGAGCACAACGACAATCTGACTTTATATCTGGTCTTGGCTCTGGCCGTTGTGACGTTCTTCTTCATCGTGTCCCTCATCGCTATACTGTCAGTGAAGTGCTACAGATGGAGACGCGAGCGGATGTTCAGTAAATCTGCTGCAAATCTTCCGGTTATTCCGTATTATCCGCCTCTTTACGCAGATGTAGGAGGCGCGGGGACTTTAAAACACATTTCCAACTTCGAGGTGCGTAGAACCATGGACTACAGAAAGAGCGACATGAAGTTAGCCGGATCTTGTAGTGAGAGCGTCCATAGTCTAGATCCCAGTGGAACGCGGACACTTGCTCATTCGCCGAATGACACACTTTGGCAAGGCGATTTCATTGAGGAGGTGAGATTATGTTTTCTTACTCGTATTTATTGTTTGCCTTTCTAGTTAGGTTTTCAACGATGGATGTGGTCTCAAATCCTTATTTGATACACTGTTTCGCTTTGGGTTGTCTTTATGTTAAATTATTGGTTCAGTATAAACGTTTTAAATTCTAAGAATGGCATACTGTTTTCGTATTATTCTTTGAAAACGCTTTTTTATTTTTAAAAGCAATTTAAACATTATGTAATTGTATTAATAATTGTAATAATTAACAATTCTAACGAGATAAGCGAATTACTTCTACAAAAACTATTGGTTTATTTTGTAATAGTTTATGTAAAACAAGTACTATATAGTGTTGTTTTTAAGGATTTCTTAAATTTGTTTGTTCCTGTAGTATTTGGTAAAAGCTCTAAGTGCCGCTGTTGGACAGTTTGTTTTTAATGTTTTATCCTCCTCCATTTCTGACATCTCCAGAGCGTCCTTCTTGTCAGTCCATGTTTTGCAGCACGCCGTGCTGTTGTGCCTATTGTCTCGCTCTGACATTTTTCCTTCCATTTTTTATATTTCCGTAGAGGTTTTTTTTTGCCATAGAAGACGTGTGGAAGGTTGAAACATTTTTTGTGTTGCTATGTACAACGCATCTTGGACACGTTTTGCGTATCGGCTGCTGCAGCGTCTTGTACTCTGCGTCTTTGTCATGACGTTAGCGCGCGCGCAAGTCCGTTATTCGATTCCAGAAGAGATGACAAAGGGATCGTTGGTAGGAAATATCGTTCAGGATCTCGGTTTGGATATTAAAAGACTGAAATCTGGTCGAGCGCGGATCTTTACTGAAGACAGTCGTGAGTACATCGCTCTGAATGTGGATAAAGGGACATTGTTGGTGAAAGAGAGGATAGACAGAGAAGAGCTGTGTGCACAAGTGTCTCCCTGCTCTTTACACTTTCAGATTATTCTAGAAAATCCCATGGAGCTGCACAGAGTCGATATAGAAATATTAGATATAAATGATCACGCTCCTGTTTTTTTGAAAAAAGAGATTAGCTTTGAAATGAGTGAAATATCTTTGCCTGGAGCAAGATATTCTATTGACAGTGCACATGATCCTGATGTAGGTCAGAATTCGCTGCAGACATATCAATTAACACCTTCTGGTCATTTCACCGTTAAAATTCCATCTCAGGATGATGACACAAAATTCATAGAGATGATTTTGCAAAAGACTTTGGACAGGGAGAGTGTTGGAGAGCACAAATTGATCTTAACCGCATTTGATGGCGGAAACCCACAAAAGACAGGCACATTGAAGATAAACGTTATAGTTCTAGATGCTAATGATAACGCGCCCGTTTTTAGCCAGTCGATCTATCGAGCCTCAATTCCAGAAAATTGTCCAAAAGGTTCGACGGTTTTAAGGATTAGTGCATCTGATTTAGATAGAGGGATTAATGGAGAAGTTGCATATTCATTTAGTCAGAGCAGTCAAGGTGTGACAAACATGTTCACTATTGATCCAATAAATGGAGTTATTTCAATAATCGGTCCAGTAGATTTTGAAAAATCAAAAAAAATTGAATTATCTGTAGATGCAACTGATAAAGGTGGATTAAGAGATACAAGCAAAGTGCATATAGAAATTACAGATATAAACGACAATCCGCCAGTAATAAGCCTTATTTCATTCTCACACAGTTTGCTGGAAAATTTACCTCCAGAAACTGTAATCGCCATGATAAATGTTAAAGACATAGATCATGGGAAAAATGGATTAGTTAGGTGTTACATTCCTAAACATTTACCATTTAAAATTAAACCGACCTCACCTAACTTTTATAGTTTGGTCACGGATCAGCCTTTAGACAGAGAGATCATTTCAGAATATAATATTACAATATCAGTGATGGACGAAGGCTCTCCACCTTTATCTTCTAATAAATCCATAACTCTTAAAATAGCTGACGTGAATGACAATGTCCCCGTGTTTCAGCGTCAGTCTTACACCGCGTCTGTGATGGAGAATAATTCTCCCGGAGTCTCAGTGTCATCTGTTCGTGCGCACGATAAAGACTCAGGGAATAACGCGAGAGTTTCATACTTTCTTGAAGACGTTTTGGTGAACGGCGTCGCCGCTTCCACGTTTATTTCAGTGAATGCAGAGAACGGAGATATTCTCGCTGTTCGTTCCTTTGATTATGAGCAAACAAAAGAATTTAGCATCCGCATAAAAGCGCGGGACGGAGGATCCCCGCCTCTCAGCAGCAACGTCACCGTAAAAATTGTGATTCTCGATCAGAACGACAACGCGCCTCAGATTCTGTACCCGGTCCAGTCCGGCGCTTCTGTGGTGGCTGAAATAGTGCCTCGCTCGGCAGATGTGGGTTATCTGGTGACTAAAGTGGTGGCTGTGGATGTGGACTCTGGGCAGAACGCCTGGCTCTCGTACAAGCTGCAGAAAGCCACAGACAGGGCGCTGTTTGAAGTGGGCGCACAGAACGGAGAGATCAGAACCGTTCGCCAAGTGACAGATAAAGACGCGGTGAAACAGAGACTCAGTGTTGTGGTGGAAGACAACGGGCAGCCCCCTCGATCAGCTACAGTCAATGTGAACGTGGCGCTGGCGGACAGTTTCCCGGAGCTGCTCTCAGAGTTCAGCGACTTCACGCTCCACGACAAGGAGAACAACGACAATCTGACTTTCTATCTGGTCTTGGCTCTGGCCGTGGTGTCGTTTCTCTTCATCGTGTCCATCATCGCCATACTGTCGGTAAAGTGCTACAGATGGAGACGCGAGCGGATGTTCAGTAAATCTGCCGCAAATCTTCCAGTTATTCCGTATTACCCGCCTCTTTACGCAGATGTAGGAGGAACGGGGACTTTACAACACGTTTACAATTACGAGGTGTGTAGAACCGCGGACTCCAGAAAAAGTGACTTGAAGTACGTCAGACCTTGTAGTGAGAGCGTCACTAGTCTGGACAGTGGAGCGCAGACACTCGAGAACTCACGGAGAGAATCGATGAGACGTGACGAGTTTGACGATCAGGTGAGAAGATTTTTTTATTTCTTTATCTTCTTTTACATACACGTTACTTTCGTAACGGATTTGACTGGCAAGTCATTAGTCTCAGCAATACCTTTTTAAGACCAACGCCAATCAACTGCAGGTGTTCCTGAGGCTGATGAGCTGCCGGTCCTATAGATCGGAACTTCTCCTTCCCTGGCCTCCGGTGAGCCAAAGAGCAGGATCATAACAGATATAACCAAATCAGACTGTGTACATATGGACCAAAACCACCAAAATCAAATATAAAGTGACAAAGGAAATAAATGAACTTTTGTATATAGAAATGCAGAAGTTCATACGTACAAAAGAATTGTATAAACACATATTTATGATATTACAAAAAATGGGAAATACATGTAATTATGTATAAATAAATAAATACAGGAATACTACAATACTGGAAATGGCTGTAGTCAACACTAACTTCCAGAAGAGAGAGTAATACAGAGTGACATAAGAGTGGAGGTAGGAGTACACAGGTGGACTACATCCTATGTAGACAAGGCCATTTGAGAGAGGTTAGTGACTGTAAAGTGGTGGTAGGAGAGCCAGACAGCATGGTGTGGTGGTGTGTAAGATGACAATGGTGGTCAGGAGGAAGAAGAATAAAGGGAAGACAGAACAGAAGACCAAGTGGTGGATGTTAAAGGATGAAGGAGCTTGCGAGGAATTCAGGCAGAGATTGAGACTGGCTCTGGGTGATCAGGAAGAGCTGCCTGGGGACTGGGAAACTACAGCAGAAGTTATCAGGGAAACAGGTAAGAAGGTGCTGGGTGTTTCATCTGGTAGGAGGATAGAAGATAAGGACACTTGGGGGTGGGATAAGGAAGTACAGGACTGCTTCCAGAGGAGGAGGTTGGCAAAGATGAAGTGGGATCTAGAAAGGACTGAGGAAAGTAGAGAGGAGTACAAGGAAGTGCCGCACAGAGTGAAGAGGGAGATGGCAAAGGCCAAACAGAAAGCATATGATAAGCTGTATGACAGGTTAGACACAAAGGAAGGAGAGAAGGACTTGTTCAGGCTAGCCAGACAGAGAGATAGGGATGGGAAGGATGTACAGCAGATAAGAGTTATTAAAGACAGAAATGGAAAGGTACTAACAACCCAGGAGAGTGTGCAGAGAAGCTGGAAGGAGTATTTTGAGGAGCTGATGAATGAGGAAAATGACAAGGAAAGAGGAGGAGGATGTGGTTGTTGAAAAGCAGGAACAAGCAGTGATTAGTAGGGATGAGGTGAGGAAGGCTCTGACTGGATGAAGAGCGGAAAGGCTGTTGGTCCTGATGATGTACCTGTAGAGGTGTGGAAGTGTCAAGGAGAGTCAGCGGTAGAGTTCTTAACCAGTTTGTTTAACAGGATTCTAGAGAGCGAGAAGATGCCCAAGTAATCGAGGAGAAGTGTTCTGGTGCAGATTTTCAAAAACCAGGGTGATACGCAGAACTGCAGCAATTACAGGGGAATAAAGCTGATGAGCCACACAATGAAGCTTAGGAAGGAGGTAGAGATTTGTGAGCAGTATTTTATGCCCCGCAAGAGCACCACTGATACAATTTTTGCTTTGAGAATGTTGATGGAAAAGTACAGAGATGGCTAGAAAGAGCTGCATTGTGTCTTTGTGGATTTAGAAAAGGCATACGACAGGGTGCCGAGGGAGGAGCTACTGTATGAGGTTGTCAGGAGTGGCAGAGAAGTACGTCAGAGTAGTCCAGGACATGTACGAGAGGAGTAAGGCGGTGGTGAGATGTGCTGTAGGCCAGACTGAAGAGTTCAGGGTGGAGTTGGGACTACACCAAGGATCAGCTTTGTCCTTTTTTGTTTGCTGATGGACAGATGAGGTCAGACAGAAATCTCCCTGGACAATGATGTTTGCAGATGACATGTGTCTAAAAGAAAGGGGGCAGGGTGGAGGAGTGAAGTTACATGGGGTGAAGGTGACGAAGGTGCAGGAGTGTAAGTACTTGGGATCAACAGTGCAGTGTGACAGGGAGTGTGGAAAAGAGGTGAAGAGGCGGGTGCAGGCTGGGTGGAGCGGGTGGAGGAAAGTGTCAGGAGTGATTTGTGACAGAAGTGTCAGCAAGACTCAAAGGAAAGGTGTACAAGACAGTGGTGAGACCAGCTCTACTCTATGGCTTAGAGACAGTGGCAGTGAAAAAGAGACAGGAGGCAGAGATGGAGGCAGCAGAGATGAAGATGTTGAGGTTCTCCTTGGGAGTGGCAAGGTTGGACAGAATAAGGAACGAGCACATTAGAGGAACAGCTCTAGTTACTTGTGTTAGCAACAACAACAAAGGGATAGTGAATATATTGGTAGAAGGATGTTGGAGATGTAGCTGCCAGGTAAGAGGGCAAGAGGACGAGCAAGGATGAGATATATGGATGTTGTAAGAGAAGACATGAGGTTGGCTGGGGTCAGAGTGGAAAATACTCAGGATAGGATGAGCAGGAAAGGGATGATTTGCTGTGGCGATCCCTGATAAGGGGAAAGCCAAAAGAGAAGTAGTAGTAGTAAATAAATACAGAAATACAATCGTTCAAAGTAATTGTATAAATATAGTTATGTTAGTACAACAAATGGGAAATAAATTTAACCATTTAGCTTTTCCTTTTCTCAAGCCCCTTAATCTATCGAGATGCTTTGGCCTATTCCTTTATTCATATTGAAACGAGCAAATGACCGGGCGTTTCTTTATTACATCACTGCACGGTATATTTGTGAAGATTTTCCTGTTTGATTCCTCTTGACTTGGGTTAATGCAATGCATCATCATGCTAGCCTCCACATATCGAAAACAGCGTAGGCCGCTTGCGGACCTTTTGGAAAGTTTTACACCAGACTTCGTGGTATTCCAGATTGATTCAATTTGGGAAAACTAGTTTATCTTACAGAATGGGCAGAGAAATGCCCACGGCAGTTTTTGATCTACTCCAATAGCTACTCAAATCTCAAAAGTTATAAATCTAAAGAAGATTGAATGTAAATATGATGCTGTACTTGGAATATTATTCTTCCTTCAGATGCATTTTTCACTCATATCACTTTAGGTGTTGCACATATATTAATCCAATTTTGTAAAAATAGGCACGGGCAGTTTTTGCTATAACATTTATTGAACAAAGTTAATGTTTTCAAACATGTTTTAAACATGAGGCATGTGGGATATTTTATATTAAAATAAAATTGTAACCATTTTTTAATCAAACGTTGCTTGGCCGGGACGGACAGAGGCAGATTGAGAATCATACGAACTTGGAGTAAAATATAACAATTGTGAAAATGCAACGAACAAAAGATATATGAGAATGACAGCAAAAACAAACCTCATATCAATGTCCATAACGTCAATAACCACACCCCTCGATTTTTGATTTTTGAGGTTTTGGTCCTCCATATTGTTCAAGGACCTGTAATTCCCTAGTTAATGCTATAGTTATGTTTTATTATTACATGTCTACAATCAGTGTTACAATAGTTTTGTTTGAATAGCATTCAATTCCTTTCTCCGTTTCAATTTATTAGTTTTGTTTAATGCTGAAAGAAATTACTTTAAAATCTCATGTTTTACTAATTGTAATTTCTTTATTTAGGTAAGTAGTTGCATTGTTCATTTAATAATATTTGATTTTGACTAATTACTGATTTTGTAGTGTTAGCATGCCAGAGGAGACTGGCACCAGTGAGCCAGGTTCTCCCTAGGTTTTTTCCTTCGCATTCCGTCAGAGAGGTTTTTTACCTGGCCACTGTCGCATATGTTGCCTGCTCCCCATAGTCATAGCCATTATCTTAACACCAACGAACAATGAATAAAATGCAAAAATCTTCTATTTTTACATTTTCACACTTGCGCTTTGAGACAGTTGAAACTGTGAAAAGCAACTTACAAATGCACTGAACTTGAACTTAATATTTAAATGATAATTATTACCACAAACGTTAAAAAAAGTAAAAAAACAACAACAACATTTGTGTTTTGACTCCATCTGTTACAGTTTTTACTAGTGTTGGTTATTATAATAATAATATAAATAATACAAATAAAATATTTCGTAATAACTACAATAATTCTGAAATCTATATTTAGGCATCTAATGTAGCATTTTGTATTAACGCTAAGTGCCGCTGTTTGTCAGTTTCTGTATTTTCATGTGTGACACTCCTCCAATTCCTGACATCATAGAGTAGAACATGGTCCATTTCAGACTTTGTTCTATAGCTCACCGGACCACTATCTCACTCTGCACTGTTGAGATCAATTCTCTAAATTTCTGTGGATTGTCGTTGGGCTGATAGCCCAAGAAGATTTAGAAGATTTGTGAAATGATGGTTTCTAACTGTGTTGCTCTGAGCGGCATGATTTACACAAGGTTTGCGCATTGGCTGTTGCAGCGTCTTCTGCTCTGTGTCTTTGTCATGGCGGCAGCGCGGGCGCAGGTCCGTTATTCGATTCCAGAAGAGATGACAAAGGGATCGTTGGTGGGAAATATCGTTCAGGATCTCGGTTTGGATATTAAGAGACTGCTATCTGGTCGAGCGCGGATCTTTACTGAGGACAGTCGTGAGTACATTGCTCTGAATGTGGATAAAGGGACACTGGTGGTGAAAGAGAGGATAGACAGAGAAGAGCTGTGTGCACAAGTGTCTCCCTGCTCTTTACACTTTCAGATCATGCTAGAAAACCCAATAGAGTTGCACAGAATAGATATAGAAATATCAGATATAAATGATCACGCTCCTGTTTTTATGAAAAAAAATATCACATTTCAGGTCAGTGAATCTGCTTTGGCTGGATCTCGTTATTCTATTGACAGCGCCCATGATCCCGATGTAGGTCAGAATTCGCTTCAGTCTTATACATTAAATTCAAACGATCATTTTGTGCTTAAAACTTTGTCTCATCCGGACGGTACAAAATACGTTGAAATGGTGTTGAAGACTCCGTTAGACAGAGAAAAACAATCTGAAATTAAATTAATGTTATCAGCATATGATGGTGGCTCTCCTCAGAAAACTGGAACAATAAAGATTAATATTATTGTGTTAGACGCAAACGACAACGCTCCTGTTTTCAGTCAGGCTGTTTATACCGCACTGATCGCTGAAAACACTCCGCCTGGTTTCGTAGTGCTGAAGGTGAGCGCTAGTGATGCAGATCAGGGAATGAATAAAGAAGTGTCATATTCTTTCTCGGAAAGCAGCGAAATGTTCTCAGATAAGTTTAAAATCGATTCATCTTATGGTGATATTCTAGTCATCGGACCTCTAGATTTTGAAAAAAATAAAAAATATGAATTGAATGTAGTTGCCACGGACAGTGGTGATTTAACAGATACAGCTAAAGTTATGGTGGAAATCACAGACGTAAATGACAACTATCCTGTGATTAATGTGTTATCATTTTCGAACCCACTGCCTGAAAACTCAGCTCTCGAAACTGTGATAGCAATGTTAAACGTTAAAGATTTAGATTCAGAGAAAAATGGATTGGTGAGATGCACAACTACCTCAAGTCTACCTTTCAGAATTAAACAGACCTCGTCAAATATTTACAGTTTAATCACTGATAAGCTTTTAGACCGTGAACAAATTTCTGAATATAACGTCACAATTACAGCTGCGGACGAGGGTTCACCGTCTTTATCTTCCAAAAAATCATTAAATCTTAAAATCTCTGACGTAAATGACAATGTTCCCGTGTTTGAGCGTCAGTCTTACACCGCGTCTGTGCTGGAGAATAACTCTCCCGGAGTCTCAATTTTATCTGTTCGCGCGCTAGACAAAGACTTCGGGAATAACGCGCGAGTTTCCTATTTTTTAGAAAACTTTTTGTTGAATGGGGTCGCAGCCTCCGCATTTATTTCAGTGAACTCAGAAAGCGGGGAGATTCGTGCTGTTCGTTCTTTCGATTATGAGCAAACGAAAGAATTTAGCATCCGCGTAAAAGCGCAGGACGGAGGATCCCCGCCTCTTAGCAGCAACGTCACCGTAAACATAATGATTCTGGATCAGAACGACAACGCGCCTCAGATTCTGTATCCGGTCCAGTCCGGCGCTTCTGTGGTGGCTGAAATAGTGCCTCGCTCGGCAGATGTGGGTTATCTGGTGACTAAAGTGGTGGCTGTGGATGTGGACTCTGGGCAGAACGCCTGGCTCTCGTACAAGCTGCAGAAAGCCACAGACAGGGCGCTGTTTGAAGTGGGCGCACAGAACGGAGAGATCAGAACCGTTCGCCAAGTGACAGATAAAGACGCGGTGAAACAGAGACTCGGTGTTGTGGTGGAGGACAACGGGCAGCCCCCTCGATCAGCTACAGTCAATGTGAACGTGGCGCTGGCGGACAGTTTCCCGGAGCTGCTCTCGGAGTTCAGCGACTTCACGCTCCACGACAAGGAGAACAACGACAATCTGACTTTCTATCTAGTCTTGGCTCTGGCCGTGGTGTCGTTTCTCTTCATCGTGTCCATCATCGCTATACTGTCGGTAAAGTGCTACAGATGGAGACGCGAGCGGATGTTCAGTAAATCTGGCGCGAATCTTCCGGTTATTCCGTATTATCCGCCTCTTTATGCAGATGTAGGAGGCGCGGGGACTTTACAGCATGTTTACAATTACGATGTGTGTGGCACCGGTGACTCCAGAAAAAGCGACATGAAGTATTTTCGACCCTCCAATGTTTTAAACGTTGACGTGAGCGGCACGCGAACAGTGCCCAACAGAAACATTAATAAGGCGGGTGACAGTGCCGAGGTGAGATTTACAGATTTGTGCAGTGTTATGTTTTCTCAACAGGTGTCCTAAACCACATCTGTATGTTTAAGAATTTAGTAGTGCGCTGTTGCCAAAATAATTTTAATCTCGCCATTATTTTAAAACAGTAAAATGACAACTAGGCAGTAGCAGTAACAGTTCAAATACTTGGATTGTGTTTTTACTTATACAAAATGCTTTTTGATCTGACCTTTTGTCTTGACAAAAACAGACTAAAAACGAAATATTCTAAAAACATTTAGATTCTCTTGAGTTACTTTATCTCAATGTTTTTCTATTCTTATCATTTGTAATGAGAGAGAGAGAGAGAGAGAGAGAGAGAGAGAGAGAAAGAGAGAGAGAGAAAGCAGGTGATTTCAGCAAGTTAATATGTATGATACAGCAGCATTGTTTTGTTGCCACAATTTCTCACTATTGCAGTTTTTGAGGATCTTGAACTGAAGGAATTAAGTGTGTCTTTTTTGACCCACTTTCGGCTTGACGCCCCGAGTTACCCCTGCCCCCCATGTGATGCAGAAAAGCATGAGCGATCATTTCATGCAGCTTTCATTTATCCTGACCTCTTCTGTCTCTGACTCTCAGACAGTTTTATTATTGCGCTTTTTCTGTTAGTGCTCTTCTGAAGCTCTTTAGCTCTTTAGCATCTCATTGATTTGACTAATATCATTATGGCTCTGTAATGTGTGTCAGGAAATGTTTTCTCACTGGACTGGACTTTCTCACTGGACCGGACTTCTACACTTGGTCACTTCAAGTGTAAACTATACATGTGATAATTGTGTGAGGCTAAGGATTCCACAAAGCAGAATATTTTGTATGCATATTTATGCAATTATGAACATTATGTATTATGTAGTTATATATTTTGCTCAGATTATCAATATTTTCTCTTGCTTTTTACATTTCTTTATTATCACCTCAGTTGCCTGTGTGTATGTGTGTGTGTGTGTGTGTGTGGGGGGGTGCATGCTGAGCTACTAACTGGATTAAACTGGTTTAATGGAGATCAGTGAGGAAAAGTCAGACGTGAAGACACTCAATCTGTGTTTTAAACTTACTTTGACCAGTAATAGACTCATTATTATAAGAAGAACATTTTTTCCCTGCCCCCCTTGCTCTCTCTTTTCCTCTCTCTCCTTCTCTCTGCTCTCTCTTTCTCTCTCTCTCTCCCCTCCCCCTCTCCATCTGCACATTGTGTAATGTGCAGGTGTTATTTTCGTTATGCCTGGTCCACTTTGCAGAATAGCATAATACACACAGATTGGTATAGATTATTATTTTGTGATAATTGTTATTCAGAGCGCAATGTAAATGTTTTCTACGTGTTGTTTTCGAAAACACCCTTTCTGTGTTCTACCTTGTTTTACATTCCTGGGTGGGAAGTTGTTGCCATGCCGACCGGCTGCCTCACAGACTGGACTGTACCATGTGTGCAAGGGAAGGTGGGATTGTGAGAGCTGGTTGTTGGGCAGGAAAGTGTCTTTGACAATTTGTGAAGGTGTGAGTGATGTGTGTGTGTGTGTGTGTGTGTGTGTGTGTGTGTGTGTGTGTGTGTGTGTGTGT
>SOMO01000086.1:168331-186835 GCA_028128575.1 Paedocypris carbunculus
CTCTCTCTCTCTCTCTCTCTCTCTCGCGCTCAACATTTCTTCTAGCAGGTAAAAATGTCTCTCTCAACCAAATTGTCGTCTCCACCTTATCCTTTGTTCCTCCTTCACGCTCTACAAGACATTGTCTAGTACCTTCCTGTCTAGAACATCTGGATTAGCGCACACCCAACAATTAAGGTAATTCACATGTAATAAACAAGTACATTGTAAATTAATATTTAGAGGCTTGGAACGACACAAGAAATGAATGGGAAAAGACAAAATAAGATAAGTGAAGTGAAGAAGAAAGTGAAGAAGGGGTCGAGAGAAAGACAGATGAGAGAAGAGGGAAAGTGTTACGCACAGAAACCAAATTAGAGGGTGAATAATGAATGTGCTTTTTCAGGACGGGGCTTTGGGAATCGACTGGATCTTCTCGTGAGTGAGTGCGCGTACTCCCACAGGGCGAGCGAGAGATGGAGGCCTGTCAGCACAGATGCATTAACGGCTTTTATCTTCTCCACACGTTTATTCTGTAAGTGGCATGAAGAATTTAGCAGACCCAGAAGCAGCAGCCACGCTTCACCCTGGAGTCTCTGAGGAGCAGAGCGTCACTCACTAAACTCTCTCCTCAACTCTGCCAACCCCAGGATATCTCCTTCTGACTCCCATCCCTATAATTCAGCCTCTCTCTCTCTCCAACTGCCCACCCACCCATTCACTCATCCATCCCCTCAACATCATCTGCCACTTCCTTTCTATTTCTGTGACCCAGCAACCCAAGAGAACCATTGAGGGTGATAAAGCAGAAAGACCCGGATCTTTTTTTCTGCTGTCACCCCGTGTTTGTGTGCGGAGGGTAGTCGAGCGACAAACCCGAACGAGCAGAAGCACACGGAGCTAGCGAGAGCGAGTTAATGCACGTGGACAGTTGTCTTTTTCTGTCTGATCTGTCACTCCGGTGCTTCATCTCTTCTAAACGCAACAACAGTGAAGAAAGTTAATTAAAATTCAAACATGAACGCTAAAGAGAACTGAGAGAAAACATCCAGCAATCCGAACACACAATCCACACAATAACAATACTAACAAAGATTGGGGGAAAAAAGACTAGAATTTCTTTGCAGGACAAATTGAGAAGGACAAGAAAGTATGGATGGAGAGAGAGACAGACCGAGAAGGCGAGGGGGTGCTGTGATTAGTTGTAAAACAGGGAGAGACAGAAGTGTGTGGTGAATAATTGAGCAGAAACCGCTCAAGATTTATATAAAGAAATGTAAAAGTGCTGTTTGCAGAAAAGCCACTCGCTCGCCCTCTATTTTTAATAACGGCTCTTTAAATATTCACGTCTTACGGGGTAAAGAAGCCAAAAATGGACAAAACGAGTGAATGTCTGCAGGATATTCTGCATTAGCAGCGAGTGAGATAGAGAGATGAATTGAGAACAACTACCAGGAGAGAAAAATAATAGAAAAAGTGCAGGAAAAACATGATGAATGTTAGAGGGGAAATATGTGATTGAAATTGAAGAGAAAAAAAAAATTCCAACAACAGAACGAGGTCATGAAAATGAGACGAATGAGAACAACATCACAGATCTATTCAACAACAGAAGCCTGGTGAAAATTTTAACCTGCCTGCAGCAACACACACACACACACCTCTCTCTCTCGCTCGCTCTCTCTCTCTCTCACTTGCACAAACACGCTTACAATTGTGAACTCTCTCTCTCTCTCTCTCTCTCTCGCACTCGCACTCACACACACTCTCTCTCTCTCTATTCTTCTTGGCATACACGTTTTCTCTGTCTCTCTCTCTCTCTCTCTTGCTGTCTCAACACTTTTTGTCACTCTATCTGTGTCTCTCGCTCTCTTGCACACTTTCTCTGTCTCTCTTTCTCAGAACACAAACACTATCTCTTTCACCATTTTGTGCACTCCATATGTACCACACAGCACCCCCCCCCCCCCCACACACTTGCTCTCCATCAGTATTTCACACACAAACACTTGTGCCTTTAAGGTAATAAATTAAGGTCAGTTTGGACTGTGAGATCCTTTAAATGCCAGGACTGAAAATGTCACATCAAACAGTCACAAAAAAAAACCCCCATCACGCTCACTTTAAATACTGCAGTGAACACTCACTCCATCAACGTGAAAAAGCAAACAACTGCGGTTATTCAGCTGCTCAAAACACTGCAGAGTACCGGCAGAAGATTGTTCATCTGCCGGTACCAAAGTCATCTGTGGAAACAAATATTCATGACGGAAATGTTTCCCAAAATCTTAAGGCATAAATGGCACAAATGTAGCAAATCACACTCTTTGAAAACACAGAAACTGACAAAAAAAAACCTTCTATGGGAGAAACTGACAGAGAATTAGATTTAAGATTGACGGTTTATAGATTGCAAATCAACGATAAACCGCGTTCTAAAGCCGCTATGAAGTGAAACAGCTGGATTAGTTTTGCAGGACAACAACAGTTGACTATAAATCAAACTTAAAAACCGAGCTGCTGAAACTTCCTTTCACTCGATGTGAAGTTTAATCAGAACAAGTTTCTTCAGGAGAAACTACGGAATGAGGTTTCTACAGTGCCGCATGATTAGACTCGACCGCACAAACCTACTTTCCCCTTGCTCGACATTTCTCACTCGCCCGGAGTTTTCTTACATCCAGAGCATCGTTATTATTTTTGTGTCTGTTTGGGCCTGGAGCAAAAGACAGACACTGTAATCAGCGATTAAAACAGAGAGAGAGAGAGAGAGCCTTTGATAGAGAAAAGAAATGTAAAAAAGTAATGAAAGCATAAAAGGAAAATGAAAAAGAAACAGAACAAAAACAAGAGACAATAAAAGCAAAAGCTATAAAAAAAAAAAAAAACGTGTGCATTTGTGTGCGTGTATGAGAAAGTAAACCAGAAAGAAAAACAAGACAAAAAGAATGAGAGCAAAAGAGAGAGTTTGATTATGTGTGTGCCAGCGAGAGAGAGAGAAGCAAGAGACAGAGAGAGAAGAGAGAGTGGAGAGAGAGAGAGAGAGAGCGTGCGTGCATGTGCGTAAGAACAGCCATCATCTTTAGACATGGAGCTTTAATTTCTTTGAAAATGGAAATTAGTTTCATGGTGTGAGTGAAGCCGGAGCGTGTGTGGAAAGTACAGTATAACTTTAACTTTGATGATTTGAGATAATGCACAGAGGAGAAGCATCTCTGATAATCTCGCGGGTCTGTCATCTTTCCGCCAGCTTGATTTAATTGCACGATCGTAAACGGCCGAGCACGATCTGATAGCAGTCATCTAAATCTTTGAAGAAGCGTCTCTCTATGGTTCTCTCGGTTATTAGAAGCATCAAACGCTTGCAACATAAAACGCTCCACCTCGGGTTCGAAGCCCGTGAGCGTTATGCAGTAAAAATAACTGAATTAAAAACAATTTGGGTGCCATTCTAGCCTTCTGGAGGACGACGTGACCGTGTGTCGCTTTAATATTTGAAATGTCAAATAAACGCCAAGACATGGACATCTCTCTCCTTGGCGAACGCTTGCATCGGGTCATATTCAAATGAGGCCATATGTTTGCGCGCATATGGAGTGAGTGAGAAACCGGTTCCTGGGGTTGTTTGTAGGCAGGTCGCGTGCTGAGAGTCTGATTTATCGGTTTCTATCCACCAATGTTTATCCAAATCCCCATTAGAACCATTCTGCTTCTCTCTCATCCATCCTCCTAAATGAGGAGAATTAACATTCACAAAAGAACACACTTTCTCTTCTCTCTCTGGGACTTGATGAAAACGTGGCTAATCTTCCTCAGATAACGCGCAGATTAAACGGCACGAGCGCGTAAACGGATCTGCGGCTCAAGCGTGCGCCGCTGCATTAGGATGAACAGATGTGTTTCAGCGCGATAAAGCTGTAGAATGAATAAGGAAATTCAAAACCTGACATTGTGTATTCATAGGATCCAACAAAACTCAGAAACAAACACACAACATTAGATCTGAATATAACTGTTAGTGTCAGTAGTTCAGCTTTCTTCAGGGTTCACCTGCCTCATACTTTCTGCACATTTGACATCTCAATCCCTTTCTTCTGTCTCCATTGCTCGTATTGCGTCTACTGTCATTTTACTTCTCAGCATCTTTCTTTCTCACTCCGTCTGTTTGAATCTCCACTGCTTTACACGCGCGCACACGCACGCACGCACACACACACACACACACACTCTCCCCACAAATTCCCAATTGTCTCTCTGAATTTCTCAATATTAAAATAACGCTGTATAACAGGAAGGAAAGAACATCTGATCTTTTCCAGAAGAAATAGAGCAGCAATCGCCTCCGCAAGTGCCTCAGCGATCTCACATGCCGTAGTTTATTATTTACACAACGTCCAAATCACCCACAAGAAAGAAACTATCCTCGAGGTCCTGTCAGATTACATCAACCATCATCACTGTGACCTCAGAGCTGAGGTCATCAACCTGTGACCTCACTGACAGCTCAGAGGAGGACCGGGTCAAAGGCTGTTGGTGACAAAATTTCACTATGATAGAGATGGCTAGAGGGAGAGAAAGAGAGAGTGAGCCAGACACAGCCAATCAACTGACCGGAAAAGGAATTCAGCTCAAGGACACTCATGTTTTATGGACAGATGGAAGATCTGAAAAGGGCAGCGTTCATTTACAGTCAGATATCAGAAAAGGTTATCCTACATCAACTCAGACAGGCGGGCAGTGGGAAAACATGCGCATGCACGCACACACACACGCGCACACACACACACACACACAAACACACTCACTCTCTCTCTCTTTTTCTCTCTATCTCTTAGGTCAGATCTTCCTGAAGAAAATAGCAGCCACAGACGCCATGTCAAGGTTTTGTGTTACAAATTCACAATAGTGATGAGTGGCAGACACATGACATCATCACAGTGTTTTGAAGGTCACACCCCCACCCTCTCCTCTCAGTGGGTGAGAGTGGACAGGACTATATATGCTGTAAAAGAAATAAATATGCAGTAAAAGCTCAGAGGACAAAGAGCAGCTGGCAGCAAACACTTCATTTCATATTCATGAGCCTGATTTACATTCGGTCACCGACCCTAAATGACGATCAGGTGAATTTCACAAACCTCGTGACCAAGTCCAGCGCGAATAATTTAAAGGAGCGGTTGCCTTTGTGGAGGTGATAATTTCTGAATTACATCTCAAGTTCAATTAATAATTCAATCAATTAAATATTAATTACCCCCCATCGATTACCCCCTCAATATTTACCTTCCAGTACCTGTCATGCTGATCATGATGCTGCAAGCAAACACACAAGCGTGCGGACACACTGAAATCTACTGATCTTGATGAGGCACAGTAAACAAATATTATAAGCCTCATTGTAATGCACATCATCTTGCGCACACACACTGCACGTCTTCTCTTACCTTTAAAGTCTGTTCTCATTTTTAAGAGAGATTAAGCGAGAGAGAGAGAAAGAGAGGTTTAGTGTGTGAGCTTGTTGTCATGTGACTGATGAACACACCTTTGGTTTGTGAGGAGAAGGTGAGGGTAAGCTTGGCAAATAGCTCCTTGTTTTCATAACGCTCCTCTTTGGCCTTCACCCAGAAACTGCCCTCAGACAATTGCTCTGCCCCGATCTACACACAGGTCACAAGTCAGGGTCAGCATCAACATCCCAATAATCCAATCCAACTTAGAGTCAAAAACTAAATTTGTTTAGTGCAGTGAGAAATAGTGCAAGGCATTATGAACAAGAAAAGGAAAGAACATAGTAGAAACAGATGGTCAAAAAGTGAATACACACCTTGCTCCAGTTTGCTCTTCTCAACTGAACTTCAGGTTTATAGTCTTTTTTGGGTTGAAGGCCGTAGGGCAGCTGAGGAACCGGTGGCGCCCAGCCAGAAAACCCACCTGGAGGGGGTGGGATCATCCCAGGGCCACCCATTGGAGGTGGTGGAGGAGGCATTCCAGGCATTCCGGGTGGTGGGGGTGGAGGAGGTGGCATACCTGGTGTACCAGGTAAGGGTGGAGGTGGCGGTGGCATCCCAAGAGCCCCGGGCAGAGGAGGAGGAGGTGGGGGAGGAGGAAAACATGCTCCACCAGGTAGAGGTGGTGGTGGTGGGGGAGGAGGAAAACCTGCCCCACCAGGTAGAGGAGGTGGTGGTGGTGGTGGAGGTGGTATCATGCTAGTCTGTCCTGGTAGAGGAGGAGGAGGAGGAGGTGGTGGTGGTGGAGGCGGTGGAAGAGATGCACCACCAGAACCAGATGGTGGAGGCAGTTTGGAAGACGATTGGCTAGGAGGCGTGACCACAGGTACCAGAACAACCTTGGCTTTGGCTTCTTTTAGATCCTTTGAAAGATTCTCAATCTGAACAAAACAAAAAGAAGCTGTCGATTGTTGGATTTTGAGGAAACTGATTCACTATCAGAATATCTTTCATTAAAATTAATAATTATTCAATAACATTTAAGCATTATTTTATATTTTGTATTATTATGTTGTATTGTGCAATACACACACAACCATGTTCACATGGACAGAGATTAGTTGTATGATTTCTTTACAGAGACCTTGGCAGAATCCAAAAAAAGAGAGAGAGGAGAAGTGTGTGATGGGACTAAAGTTCAAACAAGAAGATTTTTCTTCTTTGGTCTCTCTATCCTTCTGGATGACATCACATTGTGTCTGGTACCTTCTCCTTCAGTTGTGTGATCTCAGACTGCAGGCACAAGTTCTCTTTCTCTCTTTCGCCTTTCTCCTGTCCAAGCATTTCCTTCTCTGAACTCAGATCCAGAAGCTTCTGCTCATAATCTGTCTCCTTCTTTTTCAGCTCCACCTGTACCTCATGACGCAAAGTCAGCTCTGAGTCCAGCTGCAGGAGTGCACACACACACACACACACACACACAAAATCAATAACAGCATCTTACAACAAGATCAGCATAAAGATCAACGGACATGTCTGAGTTCAAAATGCACGTTACAAACCTTCTCATGCCATTTCCTATAGCACGAGAAAGAATTGGCTGCAAACAAGACATGTGGACATTGCAATGTCTTTGCAAGTGTGTTAAACCACTCCTGTACTGCCATTAATCCAAATTATACAGAGAGGGAAATGTGGAGGAAAACTAATCCCAATAACACCCCTCCCCCGCTCTTTGTTAATTCTGCAAATGCTATTCTAGTCAGCACTTCTGAATAAAAGTGCATAATTTACAAGAGTCAAATTGACTTGAAGATACACAGAAGGGTTTGATACCTTCTTCTCCAGCTCCACTGCTTTCGCTTCACTCTGCTCCACCTTCCTCTGATCTACCATGTTATCTACAGGGAGATAGGGGAGAGAGATATGAAGGTCACAGAAACAAAGAAAGACAATGACACTCTAGCTTTGAATTTAACTTGATTCTTGTGCGTTTTTAATTTCACGACTAATACATAGTGAATGTGTCACGTTAATAAACATTTTGAAACAAATAAGAGGGAAAGAGATGGGGAGAGAAGAGAGATTTGTGTCCTTCACTGCCTTGAGTCTCTCTCTCCGTATTCGTGCTCTGATTACTGAAAAATCTAATTAAAATCTCCATCCCACCCTGAACTCTCACTCACACAAAAAGCCTCTTTGAAATACACACAAAGTCGGATGAGTCGAGGGATGGAGAGAGCGGGAGGGAGAGCATGTTTCTACAACTGAAACCCTCATACATCAGAACTCTTCTGAAGAGCTTCTGAAAACGCTCAATCGTAATCTGGCAGCAAAGTGAATTGACACCACACGTGATAGTAGAGTAAAATGGACACAGAAAACTATTAAAAGGAAAAGACAGTTGAATATCGACAGACAGGTGGAGTGACACAGGGAAAAGATTTAAGTCAGGGGAAGTTTTACAGGAAGCGAAAAAAGGCAAAAGGCGAGGAAGACATGAGAGACAAGTGAAGAGACAGAGGAAGTAATTAAAAACTAGCAAAAAGACCACGCTAATATTGAGAGAAGAGTGAAGTGAAAAGGATGTAATTAGATACAGGAAGTAATAAAGGAAAGTTGGATAGGCAATAGAAAAAAAAGAAAAACTAGCGAATAAAGTAAAACTTCTCAGAAATGTAACAGTAAAGTAAATTAAGATAGGAATCGAGAAGAAATGGGCATGCCAAATTAATCTAATAGGAAAGGATAAAAATTATGACAAGCCTGCAAAAAATAAAGTAATTGAAAAAGGTAGAAGAAAGTTGTGTGTGCCCCCAGTGTAGATGGATGTGTCTTCATCACTCTCACCAATCAGAAATCCCACATCCAAGTCCAGCTTCCTGCACTTGAAGTCAGGGTCAGAGCCACTGCGGTGCAGGACAATCTGAGCTGCGCACTCATCAATCAGTTTATAATACTGCGGCCTGAGAGAAAACAATAGAACATAGCTTATATTATATATGAATTGTGTGTCGTTAATTATAATTAAAAGATAAATTATACTCCTGTGAGAATTTTAGAACAGGCACCAAATTGAAATCATGTATTGGACATTCAGCTGAAAAGTCGGAAAAGTCGAGCAAAACAGCTCTAAAGTAAAATAAATCAAGTCTGCCGTGCATTTGTATTCAGCTCCTTATGCAACAAAACCTTGTTGAGATTCTTTGTGCTCCAAACACAGCTGCACATCTTTTAGAGAATGTCTTTACCAGCTTTGCAACTGAAATCTACTTCTTTGCAAAACAGTTCCAGCTCTGCCTAGGCTTTAAATGGGCCCTTCGAACGCATTACTATTCACATTATTTAAAAATTTGAAAACTTCTCACAATAGCTTTGGCTTTACATCGTTGTCCTGCTGGAAGGGGAATCTCCTTTCAAGTGTCAAGTCCAGCACTGCCCTGCATTTAGCTCCATATTCCCATCAATTCTGACCAGTTTCCCTGTACCAGCTACATAAAAATCAGCCCCACAGCATGAAGCTGCCACCATCATGTTTCCCAGTGGGGTGGGTGTTCAGGGTGGTCAGCAGTCTCTATTCATCATCGCACATTTAACTATGGTCTCATTTCATCACAGGATTTTCATTCACATGTTTGCAGTGTCCCTTAAATAACAAAAGGACTTCTTATTGCCATTTTAAGTAATAAAAACAACTGAAAAATTAAGCCACTTGTAATTATTCTTGTTGAACTATATGAAGTCTTTCTTCATACAATCCTGTATTCTTCATACAGTTCAAGGCCCTGGATATTCAAACTGTAGCTCCTGCACTGCTCAGTCTTGGTAACTACAGCTATCCACAAAAGAGCTAAAATCAACAACACCAGGCTTTGGGGTTTGATTCAAGGGCTTTTTTTGTTAATTGTTGAATGGTGCATAAGTATTCACTTTAATAATAAATGTGTTTGCTAAATGTATAAACTTAATGTAATACAAATTGTAAAGGCAATGTCTGTATTAAAATAGTGTGACTAGAGAAGAAAATCATGATGACGATTCATCAAAAATGTAAAGCAAGTAAAAAATAGACTGTGTAACAGAGTGATCTTCTTTGCAGGGGTGCTGTAATCGAACTTCTGTAATCAGCAAACATAAAAGTGTGGTTTTGTAATGTTCCTGTATTCTCACCTATAAAGATTGGAAACCAATCATCTTGACTTTAAGATGGTGTGAGGCAGATACTTTTCCAACCGGACACCATGTTGCTCTACTAAGGATACCCAAACTGTTTAAACTAACAGTAGACAACCATAATATGTTGTACATATTTATAATTAAAAAAAATACTAAACACTACATTGTGAACAGTTACATTTTACGTTATAAACTTGAGCATTTAACATGATGTGTTTCATAAAGTGTAAACTGAGCACAGGTAATAACTAAGAAACAACGGCACAAACATTGTAATGAAAATTCCATTGTATCACTTTTTTCCGTTTGATATGCTTCCACTCATTATGGTCGCACTTTTTCGTGTTGAGCTTAATCTCCACAAATGGAGAGAGAGAGAATGAGAGAGAGTGTGTGTGAGAGAGAGAGAAAGAGTAAGAGAGAAAGAGAGTGACGTGTATTTTGTTATTGTTGTTGTTCTTATTATTATTATTATGTTGTTACATGTTTTTAAGCAGCCCCTGTAACAGCAGAAAGGAAATCTGGGTAAACAATGGAATTGTTGTGCGTAGCCGTGTGTGTTTCCAGAAAGTCCATTTGTGAGAACTCTGATGTCTTGACCTGGTGTGAAACCAACCCGAGACCACTTTTATGGTCCGATTGCCCTCTCTCTCTGGTTCTCTCTCTCCCTCACCCTCCCTGAATTGTTTGGTGGAGCGAGAGAGACCCCTAGTGTCCATTTTCAGACACAACAATATTTCTGTTGCATTAAGGGTCATTCTGGACAGAATTACAGACCCCAGTCACCCTTACATGATACAATATTTGGATCATTCACTTCACTACAAATTGTCTTTTACTCTTTTTGTTTTCTCTAAAACATTTTACTCCCTCTCCATCTAACTCTTTTTATACTGCATGTTATCCTGAACCGTCCTCATTCACATTTTCTTTACACCACTTTATGCTCTTTACTATCGAACTCTCCACGTTGTTATTTACAATTCAGATTGTAAATTAGAACTCCGCCCAACACGCACACATGTTTTCTATTTGTGCTGGATGATTATTGAGACTATTGTTCACTGAGCTGTGTGCACAAAAGAAAAAGATAGAAAGCGATAAATCCTCCAGGAAAAAAAGCACTCAATTTCCTGTTGGGATCTATCCAGCAGACAAGAGGAGCAACAAGTTTCACACACAAAAACGTGTGTGATTCCTCAGTGTCTATTCATACACCCACTATCTCTCCTCAATGTGTACGGCGCGAGTTAATTGAAGCGGGGGTGTCATACAGTGCCTGTGCTCTTATTTAGAGCCGGTCGCCGTCGGCAACCACATCCGCCTCCTGCTGCCCATCAATCAAACGTCTCTGGTCCCTCATTACATCCAGCTCTCCTGTTTCAGCTGCTTTACCTCTCGCTCTTTCTCTCTTAAAGAGACACTTCCACATTATTCCTCCACACCTGAATACAAGCCATGTTTATATCATTTTAATATGCTTGTTCTTTCTAATTTGGTGTTCAATTTTAGGAAAAACTGGGTGAAACTATGGTGACCATTTTCCTTAACAACCTTCTTGTCTTTTTTTGCTTCTTATCTCATTCCCTTTCTCACATGTCTTTGGCAAGAATTATTTATCTGACCGTATTCACTATTTCTAGTTATTCTCACCCAACCTGTTTCTTCCATTCTTCTTCATGTCTTTCTACTCAACTTTGAGTTCCTCTCCTTTGAGTTTTCTGTACTGTGTGAACTGTACGGACATTGGCACTGGCATTTGCAGCATGTGCGAAGACTGACAGGTAAGTGATGCGGTAACCATGGTGATATACCGTGCAGTGTAATCGTTGCGGATGAGCAGCAGATGCTGAAGGAGAGAGAGAAACAGTGGCTCGGCCCGAGAGTCTTTGACTGTGTTCAAAAGCATCTGAAACACCTCCGTCGCATCACTGAAACAAATTGTTAAAGAAAAAAAAACCCAAACAGATCCACAAGCGTTATAATAAACACAAAAATAAAAAAACTATTCACTTTTATGTGCGTATTTAAGCAAATGCAAAAATGTGAGATTTCTGACGCCACCTGCTGGCAGTATTTAAAAATTCTGATTTTAATTATTGGGAAAAAAGGGAATGATTGGAACAATGGATCCAATACATTTCAAATAATTTAAAATTGTATAAATTGTTTAAAATTCTATAAAAAAGCATATGCTTTATATCGAATTATAATAATTTACCTCTAAAACAGTATGGGTGCGTGATACAAAATGACAATCTCTGATTTGTCTCAATCAAAAATCTTTCTGTGGCTGAATCTCAAATTCAAGAAAAACAAACACAAAACATATGAGACAATTGCATTCATGTAAGATTAAAAATTATAAATCCAGAAAGTAAAAAATATAAAACCATCTACAGGTTTTGGCACCTTTGTGACACCATGTGGCTAGATGGGAGTATTGCTGTCAGAAAGTGTGAAAGATGTGAACTAAAAAGGATACTCCATCTCCACACGGACGTCCTCTAACCGTGTGCGCAGATCATCAGCATCTTCATCAGCCTGTTCCTCAAAGACCAGGAGCTGAACTTTCAGCTCCTCATTTTCGATCAGTCTCACCTCCTGCACAAATACCACACAAATTGTTAGCCTTGCACGTTACAAGAATGAAGGAGATCATCAGGCATTTAAATTGTGTGACCTTCAGTAGGTCTCGCAGTCCAAGTCTCATCAATTCAGATCTCAGGTGAATCCTGAAGTCCAGCTCTTCCCCACGACTGATCAGAGCATTGATCAGCTGCATGCAACTCGCCTGTCAAGCAGAAGTGAGTGAGAGGAAGTGACATCATAGAATAAGACACACAATTCCTGTGCTTCACCTTGAGTGTGATGGAGTTCTTCCACATGCCAGACAACAGCGGCTGAAACCGCTCAATCTCCTTCTCCTCCGCCTGTTCGGTTATACACTCCAACACATGCTCGTGACTGCAAAAGCAAACAAAATAAGCACACACACACACACACACATGTACAAAATATAACACAAAAAAAAGACAAGGCCAAACACACCACACACAGAGATATAGTACATGTTCCTGTCATTATTACGTGGTGACGCATCACAAACTCACGGGTTTCCAGGATGCTCCAGGATACAGAGGGCTGACAGCAGCTTGACCACATCCACCATCATGTGCGGGACACTGGGGTTGATGGAGCGAACGAGCAGTGGGATTCCCTCCGCTGAGGTCAGCATTGCCTTCAGCCCATGCTGTGAGAGAGCGACAGGTCAGCCAGGCCCAGGAGACCTCGAGGAGCAGAACCTCACCTTGTTGTTCATGAAGGCCTTCAGACAGCGGATGATCTCGTGCTGACACTTCACTCCAATCCCAGCGTTCCTGACACACACATCCATCACCAACACTGACTCAACATCTCCACATTCATTTTGCTTGTACAGGATATGAAAAAAAATCTGCAAATTTGTTCCTGGGTATTTTTACATTTACTTCATGTATATAACATTGTATATAAACATTTCGAAATGCTGCACAGTTTATTAACCGTGTTAAAGAAAATATGATGTGAAGATAATACAGGACAAAAAAAAAAACAAGAAAATTAAATATTGTGCAAAGATAATTTATTTCCATAATGCAATTTAAAAAGAGTAGGCCTGTGTGTATTTGAAATGTGTTATAGCCATTTGATTAGTCATGAATTAGAGAATGTCCCATAGATTCTCTATAGCAGCACTGCAACTCTGTTGCATGAGGGGCCAAAACGGAGAGCACAATTGAAGGTAAACATATAAAAGTGCATAAAATACTAAATTAAACAATTCCAAAATAAATAAACTTCACATTCAAATAACTTAAAACATTTTGTCCTCCATACAAATCTTCGCTTAATTCAAAATTCAACATAGAAATGTGCTCTTTCAGAAAATCAGCATGTTCATAAAGAAACTATACATTAAAAGTAAAAGTTGCGAACGATACAAGCTGAAGGCAGATAAAGCGCTGTGTTCATTATTCAGCCATTATTACCAAAAAACACAGCTCCATATTAAAGGATCTCACAGGCTGGGTAAAACTGTACGGAGGGATGAATATGGACCACAGGCCTCAAGAATGACACAAACTCTCTACAGGGTTCAGGACATATGAGTTTGCTGGCCATTCAAGCTCAGTAGAAGTCAGCCAACCCCTACACTCGTGAGTGGAAGGAAGTACATTGCGTGCTTCGACGCTCCTGTAGATGTCTGTGTTTACCCTGGACCTAATGAAGCACAGTGGAGTAATGCCAACAGACAGTGCTCCTCAAATCAACATAGGCTGCAGAAACCACAAGCATCTTGCAGTGTGTGAGACTATTCTTTCTTTAGACTGGGATGAGATTGTGGATTGCTCTAAACCATAATCATCTCAATTATGACAAATTGTGTCTTCTTAGCTTGCGTGTGATGATATATGTAAAATATCAATTTCTGCTTTTAGTACTGAAAAAATGAACTTTGTCTAAGCGTGTCTGTATATGTCTGTGACTGTGTAGGCGTGTCTGTATGTGTCTGTGACTGTGTGGGCGTGTCTGTATGTGTCTGTGACTGTGTGGGCATCTCTGTGCACATTTGTGTCCATGTAAGCTTGTCTGTGTCTACACACATGCATTTCAGGTGAATCTGGTCGTGTGTGTGTGATGTCAGAATGAGGTGGACACTCGCGTGTTTGGTTGCCGCTTTTTCACCTGGCAAAAGGAAGGATGGTGTGTATGGTGTTCTGCGTCGTAAGAGGTGCTTTGAGAAGACCCTGGTGGTCTTGTAAAGAGCCAACAAAATAAAAATTGAATGAACTATTATTATTAGTAGTAGTAGTAGTAGTAGGCGTGTGTGTGCGTGTCTGTAACATTGTAGCCACGTCTGTGTATTTATAGGCATCTAGGCGTGTCTGTACATATCTGTGCCTGTGATTCTGTTTATGCTTGTGACAGTAGCCGTCTGTACATGATTGTTAGTGTGGAGGCGTGTCTACACATGCATGTATGTGGTGCGTGCATGTGTCTTACGAAGGTTCTTCTCTTTCATCCTGAAGTTTCCGTAGAAATGTCAGAAGTAAAGCCAGACCATCAGCTTTTTCAAAAGTCTGAACCCATCTGAAACAAACACAGAGGTCAACTCACACACAGGGAGAGTGTGAGTATTTGTGTTTGTGTTCACCTGACAGGATTATTGTTGAGCGAGACTCTTAGAGATTCCAGGCAGCTCAGTAACTGTGATTCTCCTAGGTCGGCCTTCAGCTCTTGAATATATACCAGTGCGGACTTGGAACTTTCCTTCGGAATCTTTCCCTGAAAAGCAGGCAGACGCAATAAACCGAAATTCTAAAACACAAACAAACCTCATGAGGTGAATCTGAACTTCTTTACTCATGAATAAAAATATTCATCAAGCGATTAGATTTTCACTCTTCACAGGATTCCTACACTTTCCAAGCACTTTCACAGTTCATGTTCATTGCTTTTCCAGCACCACACAGTTGTGGTAAAATCAATTGAAAGGTCTGCCTAACTACAATAATAACTTTACAATTTGAATAACATTAAATGGGATATTATGCAGAAACAAACAAAAACAAAGTTGTGCTTTGTAACAGCAATTGGACCAGTGTCTGTCTAGTCGACTGTCAATGTTAGTTTATGTACAGTCGATTTTAACAAAAGTTCCCGAGACCAGTCAGTTAAAAGAGATGGTCAGGCAGCGTCACACACAGGTTCAAGCACGGCTCATCTAGAGCAGTTTGAATTTTAGGCTCCCGGTCCACAACACAAATTTTTGTCTTTCTAAAAGGCTAACTATTAAGTTCAAGTATCAAGTTTATCTATATAGCGCTTTTCTTAGTTCGAGAACAACACAAAGACGCTATGCGAATTAGGGAACAAAATAGTCTTTAAAAAGAAAAAATGTCCATTATTTATCTTTGTTCAAAAATTAGGAAAAAAAAGAGTCAGTTAAAAGAAAAGAAAAATGTTTATTGTCCATTGTTGTTCAGACTACGAGCTATGACCAAGATCAAGCTAGATCGCGACAGTGGCTAGGAAAACAAAACCTCTCTGGCGGGGTGAGAGGAAAAAACCTAGAGAGAACCCAACTCTCTGGTGCCAGTCTCCTCTGGCATGCTAACATTACAAAGTCATTGGTGAAGATAATTACGGACAGATTAAGTCAGATAGTATTTTGTTGTAAAATAAGCATAATAAATATTTTCAAGCACTTTCTTTAAAATTCAAGCATTTTCAAAAATTTCAAGCACCCGTAGAATCCCCGTCTTTAGCTACCAAATCTTTAATGCAGGAGAAAGAGAAGGAAAAAGTGTGGGAGCAAGAGCGGATTCCTACAGCATTGGACGTGTTCAGATACTGAGACACCATCTCTCTCTTGATGGCGATGTCCTTTTGACGGAGGGGCTGCTGCTTCTCTTCGTTCAGATTCATGTCCACCTGTACAAACACACACAGATTAGAACACATGATTTCAATTCTATGAACACACAATAACTAAAGAAACACGTGTGTGTGAAACTGACCAGCATCTGCTCAAACAGGTCCAGCATATAATCGTCTGAGAGCTCGTTCATTGACGCCGCCGGACCCGGAACCTCGTACTGAGCGGCAGAAGAAGGTCTGACGCCCTGTGCGGCCGACTTCTCCTTCTTGGTGCGCATGCTGGTGAATCGCTCCAGCTGACGGGGTAGAGAGGTCAGGGGTCAGATCAGGAGCGTGCTACTGCACTGCTTTAAATGTGAGAGACTGAAGCTTGTGAGGAATAAGAAGAAGCAGTGCTGAGGGGTCAGTGCCGGGACGTGTAAGCGACGGGGACGCGGGTTAAACACACACAAACACATGCGTGTGCACCTACCTCATCAGGAATCAGCCGTTTCAGAGTCTGTACAGAGAGCAGGAGAAAGAGAGAGTCAACACCACAGAGAGGGAATGAATAATTCAACTATCAAATCTTGTAGAAAATAACTGACCAGAAGAAAAAACAGCAACAGACAAAAAAGACTAAATTACATAGATAGATCTAAACAGAGAGTTCAAAAGCAGAAAAAAGAATAAGGAATATCAAGAAGAGATAGATGCAACAAGAAAGAAAATGTGAGAAATATATTTTCTTTTTAGTATTATTATATACTTTTTAAATACCAAACCCATAATTGTTGATGTTTGGTTTCCAAAAGCAGCTCTTCTTAATATAAATGCGAATAGCTTTTGGGTACAGTAGTTTATAAAGAGGAGTCGTCGTTCTGCCCAAGTAAAAAAAAAAAAAATCAAAGTCCCGCCACACGAGGGCAGCAGAACGCAAGCAATAAACAGCAAGGGAACTCTACTGGGAAATTCAAGCCGTTTCTATAGTGACAAACCAATGCCACGTGGAAAAAGTATTTAGCTCATTTATTTTATGAAACAGAATATTATTCAACGTATAATGAAAACATATTTTAAAACAGCGATATACTGATTTTTACACAGTGTGCTCAATAGCATCTCAATTGAATTATAAAAAGATGTAGTGAAAGACAGAGCAAACAAGAGTTTTGTTGTTTGTAAAAAAAATAGTGAAAAATGTGGGTGAGTAAATTAGAGATGGTGAGAATGATACTACTAATAAAGATAAGTTTGAATTAGAGAAGAGATGAGAAAAATTGCAAGACATGTAAAACCTGCATTTATCTCATTTCCTTCTGGACTCCAAGATAAGAGAAGTTGTTCTTGTGTTCGTGTGAGGTGATTCCGGACATTATGGTTTCCATGGAAACAAAGGCTAATTATAATTGGTTGACTAATGTTTGTGTTAGGTGATATTATGTCATTGCTAGGGCCACATGAGAACACTCCCATTACAGTGTGACCAGTTGCTTCCTGCGCAGCCCACTGACAGGAAGTGACACTCACACATTGTTTCAGCCAATGCGTGAAAAAAGTAAAATCTTGCCTGGAAAAATCTTTTGAACCTCTTTTTAAGTGATTTTTAAGTAACAGAAAGAGAAAGAAAGAGAAAGAGAGAGAGAGAGAGAGAGAGAGTAATTGAGTGAACGAGTGAGAGCGAGAGTAGGTGTGTTGTGTGTGTGTGTGTGTGTGTGTGTGTGTGTGTGTGTGTGTGTGTGTGTGTCAGTGCATCAGAATGGCACAGAACAAAACAAAAGTTCAGTAAATATTTAACGCATTCACAAGAACTGTAAGAAAATTAAAATGAATCAAAACAAACTTTAAAAAGGCGTTATTATTTGTTCATAAACAATGTAAATGATATACAATATAAACAATGATGCTCCAAAAGTGCCAAATGACATCACAGGACTTTGTAAATTGTCAATTCGAGTATGCTGCGAAAACTATAGTACAGATCTTTAGTCTCAAGCAACAAAGCCATTCTTAACTTTCATTTGACATTTCTTCCATCTGAAAAAATACACCAATAAAAGCCTATTTCATTTAAAAAGGCACACTGAAATGGGACAGCACAAAGCACTGGAGAAATCTGAAGCAGCCAGCTATGAGTCCAGAACTAAATCCCATTGAACTCCTGTGGAGAGAGATTTTATTGAACTCTTTATGGTGAGATAAAATTGCTGCCGAGAAAAGGTTCCGTTCCCTTGTGGGCGGTTTGCAAAGTAAGAGTGGTCCAAAAGTCTGGGTAAGGGTTGTAAGAAGCTCCTTGATGTTGACGCATAATTATTTTTTCCAAAAAGTGTGCAAGCAACTTTAATTTTAAAATGCCAACAGTTTTGTCCAGCCGATTTATGAAGTTTGATTCAGGGAGTGTCAATATGGCCACTGGCGACAATGTCAAAATTTGCTCTGCATTGAACCATCAAGTAAAGACACACTCAGTGAACTAAACACACACAAACCCGGAGCAGTG
>SOMO01000086.1:199267-213460 GCA_028128575.1 Paedocypris carbunculus
CACACACACACACACACACACACACACACACACACACACACACACACACACACACACACGTACACACACAAACTCACTCAAAATGACCTGCTTCTCGGTGCTGTCCAGTTCAATCTACCTCTAATCCAGCCTCTCTCTCACTAAAGCCCCTCGACTTCATCAAATTCTACCTGCAGGGCTGAAAGAAAGAAATATCATGCTCTCTCTCTTTCTCTCACTCTCTGATCTATCTATCCTTATGATCACAGCAGAGCTATAGGTACATTCCTAAAATTGAAGGAGTTTACTATCAGTGTATTTTCCTTACCCCTTATGATCTGTGTTATACTTTATTCTTGTGCTATCTTTTGTCAACCCACTTTGTTGTTTCTCACTAATGTATTGTCACTCACTCTAGCTTTCTCTCTGTCTTTAAACAGACAGATACGAGTATCACGAGTAATCATTTGTGTGCATCAGAAAGAGGATGAAGCTAAAAGACAAGAAAGAGAGAGGTGGGGGTATTTTTAGGCTGTATAACATCCACTCTTCTTCAGCCTCATTAGAAAGTGACCCGGTGAGAGAATTCAGCAAGAAGGTGTGAACAAGAAGAGGAGGAGAATCTCGAGCTTCTGCTCATTATGTACAAGTAAGGATGAAACATATGCAGACGCACACACACGCATGCAGGCGTACATGTACACACACACAGACAGACTCAAGACAAGAGTTGCCGATACGTCTCGTCTTCACGTGTGCGCTCTCTCGCCCCCGTCACTCCTTCTCCTTCCAACACGCGACTACAGGATCTAGAGAGGTCGACTGAGGTTCACTGGACAGGCGGATCAATGACATTCCAGCACTCAAAATAATCAACATGCCGGTAGACATAGTTCCCTACACATTGAAATGCCTATACTGTACCTGGAGTCTCTCTCTCTCTCTCACTCACTAATTTTCATCCTCTCTCACTGTTCCTTTCGTCTAACATAGATGCAGCACTTCTTTTTCACAGCCCAATCTTCTTACGTGCAATAAATAGTGACCACCCTCTCTGTGTGTGCAATAAACAGCAACCGCCTTCTCTTTTTCTTTTTTCTCTCCCCCTCTCACAATTCAGTATAAAACCCTGAAACATTTCTCTCTTGCCAAGCTCCAAACGTGCAAAAAAAGAGCAAACACATTTTCTTATGCACTTTCTTGTTTCTTATATAGATATTCACAGAGAAAAAGGAGAGAAATGTCATAAATTCCCCTCAGTAGTGATATTGAAAGAGAGATGCATTTTAATTATGCTAAGGAGAGACACAAGGTCAGAAGAGGTTGTGTGTGTTCACGCTTGTCGCACACACACAGATGTCTTCATCATCCTCATCCTCCACCTCCTCATGTCTGTCTCACATGATCTCATCTCACGCCTGTCAGCCCGCATCAGCGGCACGCCTCCATCAGAGGATGAGAAGGAGAAAGAGAGAGAGAGAGAGAGAGAAAGAGAGAGAGAGAGAGGGAGAGGAGGAAATTAGAGCATTAATAGTATAGTATAATAGTATTATATAGTATTAGTATTAATAGTATCCATAATAGTAATTGCTGTAGTAGTTTCAACATAGCATTGTTAACATTCATACTAGTATCACTGACAATAGTAAGGGATTACATATTGCAGGTATAAAAATATACATATGTGTGTGTCTGTGTGTGCATATACATACATACAGGTCAGTGAACCAGAACACTGAATTCTGAACAAAGGGTGAGCTCCCATGTTGTTCTCTCTTGTTTTCAGTGTGCTCATGCAAACTTGTAATTTTCCTGCATCATTTGTCATTGTTTACAGAAAATACTGTAGTCGCCCAAACTCACGAATGGTCAAAATCTCTTCTGTGCAAACTACTAGCAAATATAATGTTAATTAAAACAACAGCTCAGATCCAAGCCCATATGTCTCCCCCTGTTTTACTTTCACAAACAATCAACTGAAGTTTTACTGTGAGAGTGGAATGAAAAAAATAATTCGACCGTGTGAGTCAAAGCTGCTATAAAAGGCCAGATACATGAACATGTGTTATTGTTGAGGTACTTGATTTATACACCAGGACAGTTTTACTGGCCATCTCAAGGGAACGAGAGAGAGAGAGAGAGAGAGAGAGAGAGAGAGAGAGACAGAGAGAGAGAGAGAGAGAGAAAGAGAGAGAGAGAGAGAGAGATGAGACGGAAGATATAGGAAGAAAGTCAAAGAAAGTGAGAAACAGAGAGAGGAAGAGATTGATTAAGGTAGTGAAAGTGAAGAGAGGGAAAGAGAGAGATTGAAGTGAGAAAATGAGCGAAGAAGTGTACACTGTAAAAAATGTGGAGTTAAATTTACTTGAAAAAACCACTGTAACAATTTCCACATAAAAAAGTAAATACAACAGGGGAAATTTTAAGTACATTTTACTTAAAGGCACCAAGAAGTTTTTATTCAAGAACTCAAGTAAACTTTACTTAATATTTCAAGTTATTGGTACAAAAAAAAGACAAAATCTCATCATTCTACCTTATTAAATTATATTAATGATTCACATCAATACACGTTAGATTCAAGTAATGTTTATTTAAATTCTTCAGTTAAAAAACAACAATTACTTCAACAGCAGCACATCATGTGCTTCAATCTTTCAGTTTACACAGCAGTCAACAGGATCGGAAGACTTGCTGGTTGATGAATCAGCCTGTGAAATATCTGCTGTAAAAAAAACTAATTTCATGTTAATTAAATTTCAAAAATTGAATAATAATAATGGCGGCATGGTGGCGCAGTGGTTAGCGCTGCTGCCTCACAGCAAGATGGTTCCGTTTGACACTTGAGGTGTGAGTTCAAGGCCGGCCGGGGCCGTTATGTGTGGAGTTTGCATGTTCTCCCCGTGCTTGCGTGGGTTTCCTCCGGGTGCTCCGGTTTCCCCCACAGTCCAAAAACATGCGCTTCAGGCTAATTGGAATTGGAAAATTGACCACATAGGTATGAGTGAGTGTGTGAATGTGTTTGTCTGTGTGTCCCGCTCTGCGAATGGTTGGCCACCAATCCAGAGTGTGTATCCTGCCTCCGGCCCTAAGACGCTGAGATAGGCACCAGCTCCCCGCGACCCTGTAAAGGATGAAGCGGTAGAAGATGAATGAATGAATAATAATAATGCCTACCTACCCAGGAAAAAGCTGTTAAGGTTGATGAATCAGTCTGTAAAACAACACATTTCGTTTTAATTAAATTTGAAAAATGGAATAATAATGCCTACCTACCCAGTACGAGCTGTTAAGACTTGATGGTTGATGAATCATTCTGTGAAATATCTGCTGTAACAAAAACAAATTTCATTTTAGTTACATTTGAAAAATTGAATAATAATGCCTACCTTCCCAGTACGAGCTGTTATAATGTGATAGTTGATGAATCAGTCTGTTAAATGTATATGAAAAAATGTATATAAACAAACCCACCATTAAAAGTCATTTAATTCATTCCTGCTTCAGTATGGTTACATTACGAGTAATACTCGTAGTTTTTGTTCTACGTTCGTCACTCCTGTATTGCAGAAGTTGGTAAAAATACGAACAAATTAAAAACAGATGTGCTTCTTGTTGGAATCCAAATTAGTCGGAATTTAAATGTTACTAAGCATATTGATGCGAACATAACATTTGTTATTATGGTGCAGCGCTTTCAAGATAAACGGCGGCGCCTTCATTGAAGCAGTGGATTCTGTCGCTCTGGTTAGTTTGTGTCTTATATTCTGAGTCTTTGGCCAGTATGCCACGCATTTGATAAGCCTCCACTAAACAGCAGATTAAACAACTGGTCAGCAGGAAAAAAATTGCTGACAGTAATAATACTGTACGTGTAAAATGACCTTTGTGTCATACGCCTGCTACATGTCACGATTTACACAGGAATTAAAACAACGCGGTAAAAGTGACAGTGACAAGCTAACTTTATGTAAAAACAAATTACTACGAAAGTAAAAAGCAAAAGAAATAATATAAGCATTACTTACAATGACAAAAGTCCAGACTAGTCGACACCTTTCCGGCGTTGAAGTCGAAATCTCCCGCCGAAGAAAGTGAGGAAAATTATGAAATGTTTGAGCGCGAACACGCTCTGACGTCATCCACTGAGGGTCGCTAGATTTACTTAAATTACCGAAGTCGAATTTACCTGCTTTCTGGGGTTCTCAAAACAAAGCATTAACTTAGTTACTGTTACTTGCTTCGCTTATGTAAAATATATTCAGAAAAACGATAATACAAAATTACAAACAAATACTGTGTATCACATTGATTTCAACGCAATATTTTTACGTAAAATTAACAACGTAAAAATTTCTTGTAAAATTTACTCAGATTAACACGGTAACATTTACAGGGTCAAAAAATAATTTTTTACAGTGTAGAAATGGAGAAAGTAATGGATGAGAAGTAAAGTTAGAAGTTTGGAGTGACTGACTCTACTGGAACCATCATCATCATCTGATTCAGCTGCAGGAAAATCTTCTTCCTGTCTCTCAGAAATCATGAGTGTCACCTGTGGATCTGTTTCAGTCCCACAGGGTGAGAGTCATGATGATGATGGTGATGATGATGATGATGACAGTCGAGAGTGATGGCTGCTCTCCAGGGATAGAGGAAGAGTTTGAGACAGAGTATGTGTCATTCTTCTCGTCACACGCTAGTGAAGACGTGTCCTGGAGGACCGAAGACAATCAATAGCAAACACACAAACACAAAAAAACTTTCTCACACACTTAAACCGTCTCACACATAAACTGGCTGAAATTCAATTTGATTTGAGTCTGTCCAGTTATATATTAAGTTGTCCATTAAATTCATTCGGACAAAAAATTCTCTCACTTTTTCATCTGACAAAATATCTGAAGGAACATTCGGACTGATGTGAGAGACATACACGTACCGGTATATCTTTAAACGCATCATCCTCATCATTGTCATTGGGCTAAAGCTTCATCAATTCACGAAAACATTGTAACAAGAGTGGAAAACCAACACCATCAACAGTCAGATCAGATTTATTCAAACATTCTCACAGTGATGTCACTCCAATACCACAACAGATCAGTGCTGGAGTGTGAAAAAGTTTCTGATGTACCACAGAGAGAAATTACAAGAATATTTCACAGAGAAACATCCTTGGGGAAGGATGAAAACAACACCATTAGCACAGAAGGACAAAGAGATGGGCGTAATCAATAATACAAATAATGATACAAATAAATGCTGTGTACTGTAAGTGTTTGAGCAAAACCATTTTTTGTGGGGAAGAGAAGAGCGAAGACTACGGGAGAGTGAGAGAGAGAGAGAGAGAGAGAGAGAGAGAGAGAGAGAGAGAGAATGACAGATGGATGGATTATTGGATAGACAGACAGACAGACAGACAGACAGACAGACAGACAGGTAGATAGACAGATAGATAGACAGATAGATAGATAGATAGATAGATAGATAGATAGATAGATAGATAGATAGATAGATAGATAGATAGATAGATAGATAGATAGATAGAATTGAATAAAATGTTTTAGCTAAAGAAATAGAAAGAGGGCTGATTACTATATAAAGAAGACACACAGATTGATGTAAAAACATGTCTGAGCTGAGAAGATGCTGGATCGATCAGTAAAGCTGTAAAATTGATCTGACTGCACAAATGCAGCTTCTTCTGATAGTTTCTGCACATTATCACACGCAAATCTGAAGCGTGATCAATTCTCCGATGTTCCTCGTGCACGGTTGAGTGTGGAGTGTATAAGCTTTTTTTATCCAATCAAACCAATGCTTTTCGGAGTTGCGATCATCTGATATATGAGAGTGAAAGAAAAAGTGTGCACAAGAGAAAGTCTGCAAGAAAAGATAACGCTGCGTAAGAAATATAGTATGTGACACTTGCTTTATGACATGGGGGAGTGCATGAGAGAGATAGAGAGAGAGACAGAGATAGAGAGAAAGATAATATGGTAAACTTTTATCGTGGTTTATCGTGGTAAGAGCTATTTGAATCAGCCAACAGCTGTTAGACTCTTTGCGGGGTTTAATTGAAAGTAACGAAGCCTATTAACAAAATCAGTCTCAGCGTGTTGTGTTTGTGTGTGTCACAAGCTGCTGTCATTGAAGGTTCACGTACTGAGGACAAAGATGAGGATGACGTCATTTGTCAAATAATGTAGGTTTTTCTGAATGAAAAGTGAAATCAAAAACTGAACAAATGATGAGTGAAGCTTAAACAATCTTACATATAGAAATACGGACACACACAAAAAACACACAATCAACTGTAAATGTCATGACAACCGTCCCTCCGGAGACCCGTCACTTGTGATTGTGTCATTTCTACAGCCATTTCTACAGCCAACATGATCAAACTCCTGTCGTGCGCATCAAACGACGCTGATCTACAGACGTGGACACCATCACTTAACAGCCTGATGCGGCTAATGGAAATGGCGCTGTTACTGTGGAGACGAACAAAGGTAATCGGGGTACAGTTGGTAGCCGTACTGAGTGGTCTCAGTGTTTCAATTGATTTCTCACGAGGAGCAAGCGTTTATTTCGGTTTATAGCCACTTATAAGTGATTAAAGTTTTACAGCTTTACGTGCCACGTGTGACGAGGCCTCTGGGAAATTTGCCTGGAATGGTTAGTCGAGGTAGATTTTCGAAAACGTCTCACTTCCAAGTCCACAATCAAAATTCTAGACAATAACACGAAACACTCCCAAACGTTTCAAAGGAGCCAGACAGTTCTTAATAATGTCAGTTTCTAAGGGAAAAAAAAAACAAAACGAAACAAAATTAAAGTTCAACTGATGACAATTGGCATTACTGAGAATAATTTTAATTTAAATCGTGTTTGTCAGGTACAAGTGAAAAGAATGTAAATATTTTTACATTGGTTACAAAAAAAAATACTATGAGAACAGACACCAACAAACCCACAAATGTATTTAGGCGACATTAAAAAAAAATGTTTGCAAACATTTAAAAAAGTTTCACAGTTAAAGATCTTTAGTCAATAATATTACAATCTCTTTTACTTTTAGATATAAATTCATAATTAGATTCGTGTGTTTTAATCTGAGATGGGGAAACTATAAGTGTGAATCATCAGATTCAACACTTCTTAATCATCCGGTAGTATTTCTGATTGACTAAATAAAACTCTGTCTCTTTGCCCACCTCCACCTCTTTCTCTCCCCCTCTGGTCAGATTTGATCTCAGAACAGGAAATGAGTCATGAGGCTGATGTCCCAGAATTCCCTGCATACCTGCTGTGAGCCATTAAGTCCCTGTTTATCTCCATTTGCTCCTCGTTGTTTTTCTTCATCTTTCTCTCACATGGACTTGCTATTTTAATTTTGCTCACCTTCTCGCTCTGCTTCTCTCTCACGCCGACTGCTGCCCTGTCACTCGCTCTTTTTTTCCCTCTTTCGTTTTACTATCCCTTGAAAATATCTTCAACACATTTCTCATTCTCTCAATTTAGTCTTAATTTTATTAATAATCGTTCACTCATTTCTCTCACTTTCTCTCTTTTATTTACGTAATCATCTCTCTTTTCTTTGAACCTCACACTTCCAACATGACTTCACTCATTCTTTACCTCTCTCACTCACTCATTACTTCTTTACGTTGTCTAAAGTAGTGATTTCATCACTCAGCAGATTTTCTACAGGAATTCCAATCATTTATGGAATCAACTCCTAAAAGCTCCAGGATGTCCAAAACATCCTATAATACTCCAAACACAGATCTCCATCTTCACACACGAGGACCTTCATCAGTTTGGCTCTGCTGGGAGATTTACTTTATACTGTATTGACATTCAGCCGTTTTACATGAACTGACATGTTTCAATAGCTAAGGCTGTTTTCTGGCATTCCTGCCGAACTTCTCAGTAAGTTGCTGGATGAGCTCTGCGAGTTCTCCAGTGCTCTGGGATTTCTCCTCCAGAAGCTCGTAGCGCAGGCTGGAGATGTCCTGCTTGATCTCCTTTAGCTCTCCTTCAACACACACACACACACACGCAATATAGAGTTTAAACTGTGACTGTCACATGCAGACACACTTAATCACACATTCACCTACAATAGTTCTTTCTCAACACGCTCACTCTTTAACACACTCCTCACCCACATGCCCTCACACACACAATCATAGTCACACACACTCATACTTTCAACACTGTGTTTCACATGCACACACACGTAGACAATCACCTTCATTGACTTCATCGTTCTCTCTGTCCACCTGAGCCTTTAGCACATAGCGCTTGATTAGACGCTTCATGATCTTCTACAGTTAGAAAGACAAAATGTCAGTGGACACACGCTCATTTTGTGGTGAGATTTCTAAGCTGTGGTTGGCAGAAACGATAATACTGCATAACATTTTTATATGCATCTATAGCAAATTCAAGATGGTTTCTGTGCTGTGATTGGTGCATTCATTCACCTGATAGCGTGTGGGGTGTTTGATTGGTTTCTTCATGGTGGTGTCCTCTCTGCTCCTCAGATTAACACGCTGATGCTCAGACTGAAACGAATAAGATTAGAATGACAATAATAGACTGAGACAATATCTGCACTTATCAGTCTCTCACCCTCAGTCTTGAGTTCAACATGCCCATCTCCACCTCATTGTCATGACGATGCCCCCTGCCCTTACACAGCCTGACAAGGCAGGACTTCAGCCGGACAGAGGCATAGTAGAAAGACTTTGGACTTGGCACTAAGTTAAATGGAGCTGGCAACGTCCGACCTTCATCAAAGTACGACAACCAGAGCTTAGCTCGAGCAAACTTCCACTCTACATCAGCGTCTTCCTGAGAGAAAAAAAGAGAGAGGGGGGTTCAGATTTTGAACACACACACACACACACACACACACACACACACACGCACATGCACACACATTAGCAATAGACTGTTCAGACTCAATCATGCTTCATTTTTGACTTATAACAACATCTCTTCCCACCTCACAATCACTATACTTTTGTGTTGGCTGAATGGTTGATTAGCACAGATTCTGAAAGCCTGCATTGTTTGATGTAGGAAGAGAAGTTGATATGTTCAGTAAAAGTGTTATTTGTTTTAAATAAATTACAGAATTTTAAACACATCTTCAGAAAGAAAAATCCATTTGAATATACCCTAAAACCTAAGAAGGCCAGGGCTCCAATTTTCAATCCTTCCGCCACCGTGGGCTACTGTTAAGAGGGTGACGCTGTCTTTTTTGATCAATTGGTAATCAGGCCTTCTAATTTTCAACTGTTCAGTCATTGTGGTCTTCTATTAGAGGTGGCCTTCTACTACGTGACCTATTAGATATTTTAGGGAATTTCAAGTTTTTTCAGACAGAAAGCCTTCCCTCGCTTGACCTAGGGTTTTGACTGTGATGATTGTCATGACAGACTTTGAAAGGAAATGGGATTTCCTGGACATCACATCTCTGCAGAAAATTTGACTGTGGCTTTTCCTTCCACATACGTATAAAATTGCTTCAAATCTCTGGTGAGCATTTTTTTTTTTCATTATTTGTTTTATTGTTTTATTATATCTACATTCTAATGTAGAGAAATTCTAGTGCCCGTATTCACAATGAATCCAAGGGACCACACACTTTGGGGACAATTCTAAAGACCTGTGAACTTTAGCTCTCAAACTACAACTTACTTTAAAACTTTATATTCAGGTCCAAACCTTAATAGTTTTCATAGGGCCCAAACTGCCAGCGACGTCCATGATGTTAGGTGTCGACAATTTGCATATATCTCTGAAAATTTGTCATGTTATTGAGACAAGTCTTGTATTTTTTTTTAAGATTTAGTTTCGTACCTCATGGTCATATAATTTTTCATTTCGCTTCTCCTATTGTGTCTGTCACCAGCTTCCTGACAATAAGGCCGGTGGCTATTGCCATTTTAGGCTATATTGAAATCACATATAATTTACTCTGACTCCATGTACAGATAGATATTGCTAAAAAAACAAGCAAGACATTCTGGATTTAAGTTATTTATGTAAACAATATAAAAATTAGGGTATATTATGCTAACTTTCACATTTAGATTATTGAGAGTTGGTCTAATTGCTTCAGTTTAAGATCACCTTCACCAAGGACTTACTCTTGGACAGTGACATGACAAGATCAATTCAGTTTTCAAATCATTCAAATAATTTCAAATCATTCTGAGTTGCTTTTTTTGCAATTTGGCCACTAGGAGCCATTGAAACATTGTACTTTCCATTTAACTATGAGTTGCTGTGATTTACACACACAAACACACACACACACACACACACACACACACACACACACACACAATGAAGTAAACATGCATAAATCCTCAGTTGTGGAACCCACCGGACCAGAATTTGAGCCTGGAATGAACCACGCTGAACCATGACGGACCACATTGTAATGAATGAAAAACTCGCTAAAACTGAATGAATTTCAGCTAAGCATGTGAAGTGATGAATAAAATGACTTAATATGACAGATTAAACAAATGTCCTCAATTGCTGCTTCTGTCTAACATTTGCAGTTTTCTGCTATTGTAAAATGTAACTTCCCTGCAGTGGCACTAATAAAGGTATTTTAAATTCAGTTTAATCTAATTCAATATGGATATGGATATTGATCATCACATTCATTACAGCAAGATAAATTGCTCAGTAAGACCTTCACAATTTTAACTTTTAAGATGGCAAGACAGGTTAACAACTTTGTATGTATTTTATTAGGTCTGGCTCTCACAATTATTAGGGCAAAACGGGTCAGTAAAATTGGGCGGTCTTTGGATTTTATGTTAAGCATTTGTCTGGGGTTGTGGAGATAGCACAACTGCAAAAGAACCAAATTACAGTGTTTTATTGAAAAATCAATGCCACTAAATCACACAAAACACAGAAATAATAAAAAGTTAACAAGTTGTTGCCAATGAGGAAACCACCTAGCATAACTGCTGAACATGAAGAACTTAGTTCTGACTGTAACTGTCCGGGTTATCAGAGCAACAAAAGACAGGTGGAGAGTTGATTTTGTAATTTATTGACCCTGTGACTTCCGAGGCTATGCTTACTGTATGTACTATTTTATTATTATTATTATTATTTTTTTTTTTTTACTATATATTTTAAAATAATATATTTTTATTTTATTAATTCTATGTTCCTGGTCACGTTGTGTTTATTTTCTATTTTTGCTTGTTCTTTTTTAATTACAGTACCTGAAAACATACTTTCAAACTTCTCACCTTCCTGTACTAAAAAGACTAGCAGTATTCAAATAGGAAGTAAATTAAATTAAAGCCTTTTAGTTGTACTCAAATATTTAGATCACAAATCAGTTTCTGCATTGGTACTAGGAGTCACATTTAAAACAAACTTTAGGACGATTTTAAGAGACCCCGTCGAAGAGACCAGCTTCAATATTAATAAAATTATTAGCACGACCTAAACTCAAAATTGGTGATAGGGCAGAATACTGTTATTGATACCCCTGCATGTTATAATTGAGGATGTAGATAACAATAATGACGGCAGATTTGCTTTTGTTGTAAGATACATAATCTCAAAACAGTGTTTATCAACACCCTCCCCACCATCACCACCACCATCACCACCGATAGTTCAAATGTTTCTACTTCTACTTGAGCAGGCTAATTACCATTAGTGATGGGTTTAATGCTGTTGTCACACACTGGTAATGGGACAGACAACAGGTGTCAGGAATCATATTAAAAATGCTGATTTTTTGGTCAGATAAAATGTTGGGGTTTTTATTCATTAATATATGTATATAATAAAGTAAGTTCAAATAAACATAACTATACTGTATATCCATGTACAGAAGCTGAAACTACTGGTACCTCAATCTCCTGGTAGGAGCTGTTGATCATGGCGATCAGCATGTTGAGCAGAACCACCACCATGGTGACGTTATAGACACCATACAGAACGTAACCGATGTTCTCAATGAACTTGTGATCATACTTCAGCACGACTGAGATCACCTCCGACAGACCGAATATCGACCAGAATAGAGTCTTAAAGCTCTCCTCCACCCTGATGACACAGAGATAATAGACGGAATCAGTCAGAAAGACAGACAGATAAATAGAGACAGGTACAGAAAGATGATGGTTGTGGTTTATTACAGGTGTGAGTTGATGCATTTCTCATTATGTAAATCAAATGAAAAGACATTACTCAGGGTATAATATAACGCTAATTCTTCTCTCAGGCTGATACATTTCTCTCATAAACGTCTTCTGTGCATTTGTTCCTCTCAATTTCAGCATAATACTGAAATTTAAACCACCAACATTTCCCATTACAAGCTTTTCAGGTGAATCACTCAAGACACTCATTACAAAAATAACTTAATAAAAGTGTGTACTGAGAATTCCGAGTGTATCTGTCAATATGGTATGCTATGAAAAAGGCAACAGGATGAATTACAGAGCCACACTGCCCTCTACTGTCCATTCACACACTCACACTCTCAGCATATCTGCCGTGTAGCGGCTCCAATTTAATCATATTTCATAAATATGTGTATGGCTTTCTGCTATATTAATAGACAGATGGATAGATGGCTGGATGAACTGATGGATGACAGACAGACAGACAGACAGACAGATAGATAGACAGACAGATAGACAGATAGACAGACAAATAGACAGATAGTTTGAACACACACTCAAGCATCATTTTGTGTGTTCTTAGGGTTCTGGTTTAATTATTTCAAATGAATCTGTTTGCATAAGCATTGAAGTTTAAATTAATTTTTCATTTTAAGGTAGAGTAAATTACTTTCTTACTGCAATATTGTACATGCTATGCAAACCAAGTGCGCGCATTTGTCTTCATGACTTCTACTAGTAGACAGATTCTTCATGACATGCTGACAGAAAGATCAAAACAAAGATCAGACTCTTCCATCCAGTACTGATTTTCTTAATGTTTGCTAAATAAATCCTGATACTAATCAGATCGAACTTTCCTGGAGATTTCCATGACAGAAAGTGCTCGGTGAGACGTGACTGAGGCTTTGCAGGCTGAGCAGTTACAGTAAAAGCTGGTCACATATCCATAACACCAGTTTCTACCACAACCAAGACTTTCTGAGAGAATGTCAGAGCCTCTCAGTATCATTCCTATCATCTTAAAACACCAGCGAAGTGTGAAGGAATCTACACTGTAGACTGTAGACCATTGCACTCATACAGAAATGTTGGTAAGTGCAATATCAGGGTTTCATGTTCCTATAAAACTATCAACTTTAAAAAGAATAATTTCAAATTAAACAGATATAGAAAAAATATAAACAGAAATAAGTATTTTTTCAAAAATAGATCCATAAATGCTTCCTTTTTATCAAATGTTACACATGTGTCACATGCTCACATTCCACAAACCAGAGTCAATGTGCTGTAATTGGTTAGTGGGACTGTCACTCACGTGGTAAAGGCGGGGTTATACTTGGCACCCAGGTAATACGAGTAGAGATTAAACATGCCAATCATGAAGGCAACAAACACCATGATGAAGATAACCATGAACTTGAAGATGTCCTTCACTGTCCGGCCTAGCGAAATCTGCAGAGGGCCGAAGCTCTCATTCGCTGGGAGGATATAAGCAATGCGAGAGAAACTCAGGACCACCGCAATGGCGTACAGACCCTCTGAGATGATCTGAGGATCTGATGGCCTCCATCTGTTCCTTGCTGAAAAAGAGACAGTGTAAGAATGAAGTAAGAAACAGAGAATTTTTGTTAAAAATAAAGCCAAATGAGATTAACCATAGGTGAAGTAGGCAATATCAGCAGGAAGTGATGCGTTGCTGATGTCATGATTGGGGACATGTAGGTCAACATAGAGTTGAGCTCTAGAGGCCTTCAGGAATGCCATAAGTCGAGCAGTGAAAGAAGCTACAAAGATTGACAGCATCCCAAAGTCCAGAACGTTCCACAGATGCATGACGTATTCACGAGGGCCATCCGACCAGATCTCCTTACACTCCGACCAGATCATCCCTGACACACACAGCACATAGACATATATACAAGGCAAAACACACACAGCATAACACAAATGGAAACAGAAACACACACACACACACACACACACACACACACACACACACACACACACACACACACACACA